>JBBPCV010132084.1:0-7500 GCA_037974505.1 Plocamopherus tilesii
TGTCTCTATTCAAAATTCAATGGTGTTGACTGTTCTACCAAAATGTCTCTATTCAAAATTCAATGGTGTTGACTGTTAATTGAACTCAACTAGTAAATGAAGAAGTGTATACTAGAATTAAAGGCAATTGAAATTTGTTCTATTTGCACTAACATTTGATTTATATTAGATCAAAATAAACTACCAAAATAAAGATTTAAAAAATCAAAATTGTCACATTTCTTTTATGGCTTATTCATTGTTCATTTGACTGACGGCTAAAATCAGCATCAATTGTCAATCATTTACTAATAGCATCCTATACAACTCTTTTTTTTTTCTTTTATTGTAAGTGGGCTTGGTTATCATTCAGAAATTTGAATAAGCCATAACTATAAGCAAAATAGTAAATATCTTAAAGTCAAAGTATGTGACTGGCATATTTTGCCACAATTCAGATATCTTCCTTAACTATTTCTAGTCATTCTCTTTAACTTAAACTTTTATCAACAAATCTCCTCTAGTCTTCAGTCTTATGAATTATGAGTCACTCTTCTTTGTAATGATTTTTGTAGGCAGCAAGTCCATGCCGGAATTGACTTGCCTCACCTTAAGTAGGGTTACAGGAACTTGCGCAGTTTTTCCGTTTATTTTCTCAATGTTTATCACTATCACAACAAATCTTGATTATAAAGATAAATCTTTATATTATTATTATATATACTATTTTATGCTAAAACATTAAATGCGAACATACCTCAAAGGGTTTTCAAGGTGTAGTACCTATTGGTTGTAATTGTAATGTAACAGCCATGCTGCACCTGGATCATATAACTAATGTTACGTTACATAGTGCAAAATTGTTTAAGGGTAAGACCAGGAGAAGAATATATTTACTTTGAATACCTTTAAGAGCCATTTAAGTCAAAAGCATGTCAATCTCATGCAGCAATGTGTCTAATGCAAAGCAAATTTTGTCACTAATATAATACTACTAAAGTAACAAAATAAAGGTAATAGGCTAATGATTGGTTGGGTTTTTGCTTTTTTCACCTCTTTCTTTTCTTTTTTTTTTTTCCAATCATGCATCTAATGGACAGGAAAAAAGTAAAGAAAGAAAAATAGACCACAACCTTTGAAAAACAGCATAATTTGAAAAAGCAAACAACTTTTTTTTTTACTGAGTACTGTGATTATACGCTTTCAATTGTAAAAATTAGAGTATCCAATAATTCAGGGTTTTTATTTATCTTACATTCATTATCAATGTCCCTTCTGTTTTTGCTTGAAATGTCTGTGACAAATTTACTTTTTTTTTCCCCATTCATTGAATATCCAGTTTATTTACTTGCCTGGAACAAAATAACTGTTTGCTTCAATATTAATAATTAAAATGCTAAATTTTATCCTCCTCTATTTTAGTCTGAACATTTATTTTCTGTGTCTAGAAATATGTTGAACAATTTATTGAAGGACACTTTTATTATTATTATTATTATTTTTATATTATTTTTATTATTATTATTATTATTATTATTATTATTATTTTTATTAATATTACAATTCCTCTGTCCAGGAAATTAAGATTAAGACCACTTGTGAACTCCAATGTCGATTTGTGTGTCCATTATGTGTCGGGAAACTTGATTTGTAAACATTTTGCTTGAACTACTAGAAGAAATACTAGCAATCTTTATCTATTGCCTTTGCTGCCGGCCTCATGCCCTTCTGACGCATATAATGTATTCTACAAAACCAACATCAATCATGTTTAAATTAAAGATATTTTTTTTTTATGGTGTGATAAATTTATCATCAGATTATTGAAATATATATGGTTGGACTTGTCATTGTCATGAAAGATGGTTGCAAGGGATTGAATTCAAAATTAAGTTAAAAGTTGACAATTTTCTCTAGTGACTGATGATTTAACTCGAGGTATAGGTTATCATTTCTCTCACAATACAAATAAAGAATCAGTACAGTGTTCTTTTGCTGAACTTTGCCTAAAGGAACAACTGCTATTTCTGAAATTGATGGCAAGGGTTGAGAGAATCGTAACATGCAATTCAGAACAAGAGATGATCATTGTCGAGTTCATGTTGTGTTCTTTTTCTCAATCATTATTAGGCCACACATTGCTACACAAACTAAAAACTCAATAGCTTTATTTCATTTGGAGTATTTTCACCACTCAACAAATTGTTCTGCATTGAATGATTATCACCTGTTCTTGCAACACTAAAAAAAAAAAAATATTGTCCAAAAGCACTACAACTAGGAGAACATTTATAATTTGGCCAATGGTGAAAAGGAAACTGAATGAGGAGGGTTTACAGAAACAGGTGCCACACTGAAACAAATTTAAATACTGAATTATTGTATGAAGCTGGCTGTGCGGGAAAATAATCGAACTTATAATATTTTAGTAGATGAATATAATTTTTCTTTTAATTTTATTTCACTCATAAAAGCAAAACCATCCCTATTTACTGGACAGAGGGATATTATTATTATGTATAAACTGATCAATATTCCTGTATTAAGTATCTAATTCTCAGAGGGACCCTGCTTCTGATTTTTTGAAAAGGAGAAGGTAGTTAAAGAGAATGTTTATGGAAAATTGATGAAAAATTACTGCAAGGCAATTTAAAATTACACCACACTTATTTACATAAAGCATGTAGAACTGTTATATGTCGAAATCCATCCAAATAAATATGAATTGTGAAAGATAACATTAAACATGATTTTTTATTAAAGCTTTAACTTTAATTACAGCATCTTGCATCTAGTATAATTTTATGGCATTTCAAAATTCCAGTGTCCAACATTCCTTCACATTCACTATATTACATTGCAATGTCTTTTTGCCATTTTCTCTTGGTGCTATTTAAGTTTTTGCTATTTTGTTTTTATTTTGTTTTTTAACCAAAAAAAAAACAAAAAAAAAACTTTTTGAGCTCCCTAATTATATATGCCTTTATTAACTACCTTTTTTATTAGCCTGAGAAGAACTTATTTTAAATTTAGCATCATGTGTGTAGTAACAATAGTTCTTTCTTCACAAATAAATAAACCAGAAAATCATGTCTGCTTCTTGTGACTGTTACATGTATGTTTCTGTCTTGTTTGAAGATCATTCTCAGACAGAGCTTGTATGCTATTAAGTAGGACAAACAAAATTATAACTTTCAAAAGTTGAAAATGTTCACTTTTAGTCAGGTAAAACACATAAACATAAAACACATTCGTTTAAATTGATACAAAAACATATCCAAACTAAGATCAAACAATACGAAGAGCATAATCTTGACATTTTATTACATTCTCAAGACATAAAAAACACTCTCTCTTCTCAAACAAATAAAGTGATACATTTCAACCAAATTGTTTCCCTCCAAAACATTTCTATTTGGGTTAAAAACAATAAATCAAACTTGGAAGATGGTCCCAAAGATCAATACCCACAGTCAATTATTTTTGGATAAAAACTTAAAACACTCTCCCCCAATATCCTCCCACTCTGAAAGAGACATTTGAAAAGAAGTGCAAAATTTAGATATTTTATCACTGAAAAAAGGTTTAAGAATGAGAAAGATAAAGAAAAAATCACAAAACTAAGTCTAAACAGCGGGGTTTCTTCTTACCTGTGCATTAATAACTGTCACTCACCCCCTAGGCTACCTCATCACCAAGTAATGAATGATAAATTTTCCTCCTATATGCTTCATTATCTTTTCAACACAATTTTCATGCAAGGTGAATTTTTACATTTAACACGAGATACATAGGCATTTTATACCACGTCGAAGAAAAAAAAAAAATGATTAAGTAAAATACTGCAGTTTGCTGAAAATTAAGTTTAAATTTTATCTTGGTAAAATTTATAAAGCAACTTTGGCTATTTGAGACTATTGAAATACACAATGTCTGCCCCACATATTGCACTACACAATGTCAGGTTTCACAGTATATGTATTAATAACATTTTTGTAACATAATGACATCGTCGTGACAAGAAAAAAAAATGTTGTTATACAGAAATGTTGCTATAGTGAGAGGCAATCATTTTCCCTCTATATTCATCCAAGCTTGGGACCGGCATGCGTACAATTGTATGTACAGTGTGCACTGGGTATATCGACACACACAAACATGTGGCGTGTGTATTGAATCCTTCCAGTGAAGTTCCAGCACTAGATCTAGCACATTTATATAATTGAATTGATACTGAGTGTTACTGTGTATGTTTGGAGAGGAATGGGTGAAGCAGGTGGATGGTGGTGTTGGCAAGGTCATTGTATTGATACTGTACTGTGTATGTGAGGGGTAGAGGGCGCGTTTGGCTTCCCATGAGACATTAGCAATTGGATGATGGGCGGCAGTGGATAAAGGTGATGGGAAGGAGAAGAGTGCTATCCACATCTATCGAGACACTCTCCCCTGGCCAGTCTAGAAGTGGCATCATGCGTGGAGTGGAGAGATAGGCCTAGATCTTCCCCCTCCCCCTCTCCATCTTTATCTGCTTTTTGTGCTGACTCGCATTTACAGCCAGCGATCAGCTGTGTTAATTTATCAAGCAAAACATAGGTCTAAAGTGTCTTTTGGGCTAATCTTGCTTAGCTAGTTTGATAATCGACAATCAATATAAAGGAAATAAGAGGGAGCAGGGTGTCAATATTGAGGATAAATTTACTAACAAAAAAGAGAAAGAAAAAGGAGTCAGTGAAAGCGTTTCAATATTTAAGGGAAATGATGATGTAGCAGATGTTGATATAAAAGTGGTGCGTACTGCAGTTAAAAATCAGGCAGTGCTATTTTTGAAGTTGTGAATAATGATGCCTTGTTTGTATCAAAGAAGAACTATGTCTGAATGATGTGTACTTACTGAACTGACTGTACTGTAAGTGAGATGAAGGAGACAGGACAGAGAGGGAGTGATAAAGACAAAAAAACGCAAACATCTCTACTTGTAAACATGTAATATTAGCACAACATGTATTATTTATACCATGTACCCATTTTCACGTATAGCAAAGGGAGGCAACCATAAATTGTAATCGAGTACAATCGAAATCAATGATTGCCTAGTTCAAGGTCCTATCAAAAGTCCATTACTAGCTAGTTGTGTGCTAACTTAACTCATAGTTCATATTCATATATTTGCCGTTTTAGCAATACAGTGGAATTCATTTAACACAAATCCGTTTTACACGAACTTGGCCCTCAACACGAACTGACGCGACACCCCGATTTTTTTCCTTCTTTATTCAATTAATGCAACATTCTTTAACACGAACTCAAATTTTACTAGATCTTGTTTACACGAACCGAAACCGGCGATTCTCGTACAATTTTTCCGAGTTTTCCCACTTTTTCTTGCACCAACAAAGCTTCGGGTCGATGCGAGACATGCGACGCGCACGTATTAAAATTAAAAAGACGCCTCTGCACACAAATGGTAAGGGGGTGGTGAAGGGTACACAGACGCATCACACACCACTGCCTCCTAGAGTAGGAGATTTCTAGGAGGCAGTTGATTACACACTACACACTGTGCTGTAAGGCTTGCTGTGCCGTCTTGCGCAGGCCCTCTAACGCAAGGCATTGTGTTCCCATCGTGTCACTTAGCGTGCTGATGATGCTCTCCTCCTTAGGAAACCTCAGTAAAGGTAGTCCCAACCTCCACTGGTCACCCCATTGTTTGCGGCTTGTAACAACCCCCCCACCCCCCTCTTTCCATTTTCATAACACACCCGCAAAGCTCACGGGGGTTGTTTTGCTTACACCTAGCGGCATCATTTATTTATTCCATCAACGCACTTCGATTTCGATCGACTAAATCTTCACCTCTCCTCCCCTCACCTCGACAACATGTGTAAAAGTATTGCTCCGAAGTTCAAATCGGGTTATTTTCCTTAATTGTCCTCAATCCTCTTCACACAAATTCTTTATAACACGAACCAGTTTCATTGGTCCCTTGAAGTTCGTGTTATCAGGATTCTACTGTAGTTGTTAACCATTATATGATCCTTCCCAATATCAATTCTTGTTGTATTCAGATTGTCTTGTATCTCTTAGATTCCCTAGTTCTCTTTTACACACGCATATATATCAAAACCACATTCTAAAATTGTGCATCGATAGCACATAATTAATCGCAAAAATAACTAAGCTTGGGTATGTGATTGTTGAATGTGTACTAGGTCAAAGAAATATCAAGCATTCTATGATAGTGATAGGAGTTTGTATAACAAAAAATCAGTGATATCATAAATTCTTTGCCTGAGGAAAGCATATATATAATATATATATATATATACATATACTTGGGCAGATAAAAAGTACACATTTGTGAAAATACTGAAGCTACTAAGGTCTGTGCAAAGGAAGCTACTTTAGGATTCCAAAGAGCACATTAAAGACCACAATTTTCAAATAAATAAGACAAAAGTTGAAATCAAGCAGAGGACTGAAATTACAAAAATTGATCTTCTGTAGTTAAAAGCTATTATTAATTTTTACACCACTTTAGCAATTTTGCACTTCAGGTTAAATAAATCAGTACAATCAGAATAATAGAAATGATACATTCTTCATTGATACTGAGGGGATGAAAGAAAGTATTAAAAGGGGAAGAGGCAGAGGCATAAAGGCCTTCTATTTAATAAAAAAAAAAAAAGAATTTATCGATTTATCAAAAGAGAAATTCTGTCTAAATGGCAATTCTGCTGAAAACAAGAATAAACAAACAAAAAACATAATTTTCTAGAGCAATAAATTGATATAATTCCCATTGATATTAACCAGCAATCAAAGTCCAATACCAAATTCTACTTCATAATAAACTGAAGAAAATTTCATTAGTTCTCGCTAGTCACGGAATGGCACTAAAGTAATAGATTATCGTTTTAGGGTCTTGGTTTCTAAGAAGTTTAGTGTTTTAGATTAGGGTTTAAGTTAGGGGTTAAGAATAGGGTATTATATAATATATATAATATGATACATTGAATGGATTGCATATATACATTATTTATTTTAATGAAAACAGACTATTTCATTTTCGTAAAGCTCAGAATAGGGGAGCGAAGTGAGTATTCGCATCCAAAATGCGGATAAAAATAGTTTTATTCGCATCCTGTAGGCCTCTAAGGGGAGTACCTCTTAAAATTCAATTCTCTGCCCCATAGATGTATTTTTATTCGTAACAGATTGGCTAATCGCAGAGCGAATTTATCAATCGCTGGAGATCCACACTGTTAGTAATAACACAAGTAGATACAGGACATTACAACTGTGTCTTGAAACAAAGAAAGGAATGAATACTCTGCATTTTTTAAACTCTATTGCCTTCTGATTTCAGCTAACAATATCGGTCTACTCTAGCCCATTACTATAAAACTCCTACTAAAGTTTCAGTTAATACCTCTACATGCATTTATATCCTTTACCACATGCCATGGTCTCACCCACTAACTTCACTGCAAGCTGTGACGCCCCGTGTCTTCCTCCCGCCCC
>JBBPCV010133190.1:0-18739 GCA_037974505.1 Plocamopherus tilesii
CTTAATTACTTATGATAAATCTTATTCACCATCTAAAAGAAAATGCCTTAAATCTTTCTCATTGGCAGAAGATAGAAATCCTGTGAGAAGTAAACTAGATACATGTATCATTATCTCACTCTATCCACTGAAATTTCACACTTCTCTTTTTCCAGTATAAAATATAAATAAATATAATTGGTTTTCCGTCTATTAGTCACTGATTTTTTCCATGACTCTTATATGCTACCAATATTTATCTAGGGTCTCACTGACTGCATCTTTCGTGATGTGACGAAACCTCAAATAGTTGTTGTGAGTTAGTCTGTCTCTGATAATTCTCAGCATCTTTTTCATAAAAATTTTGTACCATGTTTGAATGCTGACTTTGTACATAATTCCCTATTGCCATCCAGTTTAGAGCAAGTTGTATCCTTTATTTTTACCCGATTCCATTTTATGCTTAAAGGCTTTGATTATGCAATACTATGAATATACATCTCATGCCGGATTTGAAACTTTAAATTTTACTAAATAATGTGAAGCAACTTTCATAGTTCTTCTGTTAAATGTAAAGCTATTTAAATTAATGTAAAAATGTATTTAGAAGTGCATAATTTGACAGAATCATCAATAGAATTAAGCCAGCTATATAATTAAAGAAGAAATGAAGGCTTATCATTATTTAGCTGAAAGCATATTTTATACCCTTAAATAAATTAAAAAAACAAAAAAAAAACAATTTAACATAGTTTAGAAATTTGATGCAGGCATCATCATTATCAACTAAGATTTTTTTATATTTTTTTTTAGCTAGATGATAAAGCAAATCTTATTTCAAACAATTTTTTCTTACTTTGTTGTATTTCAATGTTCAATATTTTAAATTGATTTTAAAACTTCTTCTTAAAGTCATTTTATATTCTTTTTTGTTTTTGGTTATTTGTTTGTTTCTGATTTGTGTATGTTGCTTTTATGTTTGTTTCTGTTTTGTTTTTAGGGGAGGGAGGGGGAGGAGGGAGGAGTTGGGGTTTTTGGGAGGGTCAATTTTGGTTTGTTTCTTTTTTCATTGTGTTTCTTCTCTTCTTTTCTTGTTTTCTTTTGTCTAGTTTATCAAATTTCAATGACCTGTATAAAATGGAAAAAAGAAAAAAAATAGGTAGAGTTTACAAACCCTTTGTGGCATCTGTTTGAACTTTGATCAATTTTTTTGTATTCCTCCTGCTTGTCTTTTTATCTAAATGTACAATAAATACAAATCCCTTTATTCATCTTTTGGTTTCATGTCTTCCAAAACATTTTGATCTTTTGGGTTTTTTCATTTTAAATGCATTTTCTCATTAATTTTTGTAAATCTTAAATTTCTCCGATTCTGTTTATGTTTTCCCTTTTTTTTTAAATGATCAAATCTGTATATTTATGTTATTTTAAATATGTTGTTGTTTGCGTTCTTGGGATTTTATGATAATATTTTTTTTTTACAGATAACTGATTCTCTACCCTTACCTGCTCACCCACACATATTCATCTTTCCATCTACTATGGATACAAGTCGATGGAGACATTTCATATTGTTGGATTTTTCTTCAGAAGTGCATGGCAGACATTTTTTTAAAAAGATTTATTCTGTACTAAATTCAAAACAAGATCATGCCAAAGCAAAATAACAAAACTTCTTTCTTGAATTATCATTAAAGCCCTTGTTCATATTTACCAGTAATTAATTATCAACATTTATGTCCTCTTGGTAGTAATGAAATTTCATATATGTTATATATTTACATACATATTATATAGAGAAATCATCTTAAAGCCAAGTGTACATTCCTGGTTAAAATAAACTGTCATCCATTTTATCCTCCATCCAACCATGTAACTCAATTTGGATAATATCAATTGTTTTTGGGAACTTTCAAATTAAATTCAGCTCAAACAGCTGACAGAAACCTCCTGTGTTGAAATTTCTGGACTCATTTGCAGTCTACAAAGAGTGTGGAGACAATGCCATTGGCCTATGAGATGCATCGTTATGAGTTTGCCTGTACCATCCTGTACCACTCAAGTATACTACATTACAAGGGGGTGCTGATAGTTCAGTGGTTAGGGCACTCAACCACCATGCTAAAGGTCATTCGTTCCTGGCTCTGCTGGCTTGAATTTGAAGTCCTAGGTTTTCAGACTTTTTCCACCTCCCTATCCTGTGGTAGGTAGGTTAAATGAGGGCCTAGTGCTATAGGACATGGACGATAATTTAGGTGGTCTTGTATGCCTTTGCTCATGTAAAGGAACCCTTGGTGGTTAAAATCGAAAAGAGCAGATTATATTGGCCACCACATTGGCAAAATTTAATTCCTGCCAAAAAACCCTTTCAGACTCATTCACCCCTACAACCTCTTCTGCCTCTGATATATTGACCAGTTCATAATTCTGAATTCAAGTGGAAGGGGCAAAGATCAGAGGGGAAGGGAGTGTGCCTGGGCACCCATACTTCTTTTAGAATACTTGCCCAGGCGTAACAATACCACTGCTACAAGATTGTCAACATTGACACAAAAGGCCTACTACTTTACTAGCCATCAATCAATCTGAGTATGCTACTTCATCCAGTCCATTTTCAGTGGCCATCATGATATCAGTACTTCCACTTTTTCAAGCACTTGTACTACTAATTACTCTTAACAACTTCTTCCACTTCCACCTGCAAAGCTCTAAAATCTTGACAACAAAGACTGATGTTTCTTGAAAATAGTTAATCTCAATCTCATTGAAAGTCAACCAAATTTGTCAGCCCCATGGTGTAAAATCTAAGCAGACTGTACTGTATTGCATTTTGTCAATATTCTTTTCATTCATCTTTAGGGCTTATCTTTTTCAGACTGTCATTCAAACCAGTTCATAATTTCCTCTGTTGTCCACAGCAATAAATCACGCGTCATTCATCCAAAAATTTCTGATTTGAGCCTGCACCTAGAAACTTTATATATATATATATATTTACATGATCAACAGCAACAAGTTATGTTTTGTGATTCTTCAAATTACAGTTCAGAATTTGCAATTCAAACCCATTTCTTTCTTTTCTTTTTTTTTTTTTTTCTTTTTTTTTTTCCTTACCACGTAATCAAATTACACTAAATTAATCTCCTGATTGCAGTTTTAAGACTTGGTTTTTTTCTGTTGTCTGCAGCAACAAATGATGAATGGCTCCTCCTCCATCACACCGGCTCAGGTACGTGGCGCTCTGACGGTCATGTTCCTGCTGGGAATCACCTGGGTTTTTGGCCCCCTGGCAATCGGCAAGGCCACTGTGGTCTTCAGCTATCTGTTCTGTATCTGCAATTCCCTCCAGGGCTGCCTCATTTTCATCTTCCGCTGCCTGTTCAACCCAGAGGCCAGGTTGGCGTGGACGCAGCTGGTCAAGACGGGCACCCTGAAACGCAGACGTGGACCCATCAAATCAGGCATCACCGATTCCTCGACCTCCAAGGCTGGACCGGAGACCATTGCTACCAACCGTCGTCTCAGCAACAGCACGAGTACTCATCTGTCCACGAATTACCAGGTCAGCTCCTCCTCCACCTCCTCTAAGACGCCCCTCTACAATAAGGCAAGCGGAGCTCACCTCCACCCCCACCAGCTGCACAACACCAATGGATGGCATCCCAACCTTAACGGATGGCCACACGACAACGGCCACGTGATCAATAATCCGCTTCATGCCGGGGGGTTTGACGGCAAAGGCTCCGATTCTGAGGATGCAGGTTCCTGCCAAAGTGAATCCAAGATGGCCAAAAAAGATTTGCTTCCCCCAGATGCCCACACTAATTACACAGATGAGCTCACGCATTTGTGATTGACACGACTTAAAGGTCAACAATGAAAAAACACAGGAATTAATGGATGAATGCACGCACGCTGATTTTGTATCAAAATTGACCATAATAATTAACTGTACTTTGATAACGGTTTGAATTCCGTGCCTCATGCTTTAATGTCAAGCTACATTCAAAGCGGCTTTCTTCTTTTATTGGTGTTTAAGAGAATTTGTATTCATTTTCAACAAACTCATACAATCACTTTGATTATTATTCATCATCATTGTTGCTATTCTCACTTTATTATCATCATTTTTATCATTATTATTATTGTTATTAAAATCATTATTATTATTATTATTATTATTATTATTATTATTATTATTATTATTATTATTATTATTATTATTATTTTTGTTGCTGTTGTTGTTTTTGTTGTTGTTATTATTATCATTATTATTATTATTATTATTATTATTATTATTATTATTATTATTATTATTGTTATAACATTTTGATTATTGAATATACATTGATTTCAGTTGAATTAAAATTGCTTTTATTGCTGTTTTTTTCTATTGATGTCTTTGGAAGACCTCAGTCTAATGGATAATGAGAGTAAAGGGTCTGATCCAAGGACACACCACCAATCTTTTCCAGGCACTAGCATATTCACTGTTGTATCTGGGCTCTTTTCCTAAATAAAGCTGTTATAAATGGACCTGACTATAAATATCTGAGGTCTCAAGTTTGCACGTTAATCGTATAGAAAATAACTTCAAGGAAAATAATTTTTTCTCCTGCTGTTCTTGTGACAGACTTCCGTCCTCAATGAAGACACACAAATCAATGCCATTGCTCTTGAAAGACTTGACAGAATGCATGGTGCCTGCAGAGATTGAGCAGAAGAGAGAGGACACTATCATAGTAAGTCTTTTTAGCTACATGCAATGCAGCAATTTGAGCACCTTAACAGGTGATTGGTCATATTGCTGAACTGAACATGCGTTCTAGTTTGCTGTGATTGCCTTACAAAAAATGAAATAGCATCATCGTGGTTTAAGCATAAAAGGAGGTTCGCTGAAGAAAATTCACGCCTATTGCACTGCTGCTGACACCTGGGTCTATTCCGGACCTCCTTCAGAATAGACCCTAGAGAAGAATTCTCCCACTAGAGTTAATAAAGGACGTTATTACTGTGGGAATAAGTAGAATTTTATTAAATGGATACAAAATGCAATAAAAATTTATGAAAAATAATATATTTCATTAGTGGAAGTAAAAATGATTGTAATTTTCCTGAATTGAAATAAAAAGCAGTAAAACTACCACCCCCTTTCCATAAAGACATATATATAAAAAACAATAATCCCCTTCCCCATTCGACATCCCTCCCCCTAATAAGAATAAGCATAAGATATTTTATCTCTTGTACACGGTAGCCTTTTGTCCTTTATTTCTTTCTTCTCAGGCAAATTTGATGATGCTGACTTTGCTTCACTAAACTATAACAAAGACAGTTTGATAATTAAGACATCTCTAGATACTTGCCACATATCGTATTAACGAGCTGCATTAATTTTATGTATATTGTATTATTTTAATGTCATTCTCTAGATATGGAGCTTAATTTAACAACAGATATATCTGCAAACGATTGCATTAATTTGATTGTTGTAAATATTTATTGTGATTGACCAATTTTACCTTGAAAAGCATGATATATTTTGTTTTAACATCAGACTCAAACTGCATATAATCCATAGGTGAACTGCATTTTTGTTGTTGTTGCCGTTGTTTTTGTTGTTATTGTTGCTGCTTTTGTTTTTGTTTTTGCCTTCTGTTGTATTGCTTTGCAAACAGTAATGCTTTTATAAAAAATAAATAAAACACACACATACACAAAACCAAAGCTTCCACATTCTGGCCTTGAGCTGAAAGTTCCAGCAGTCAAGGCTGTAAAGAAAATGAGCTTTTTCTGTAATTATAGAGTTCAATATGATTATAGATTGCAAATTGTAGAAACTGTCCCTGGCATTCATTAAAAAAAATTTTTTTTTAATGCTTAGGCTTTGTTAAGCAAACATTTTTTTTTTAAACACTGTATTGCAGGGTCTGAAAACGGCTTTTAGATTGATTTAGATTTTGTTAGAATGTTTCCTCATATGCATGTCATTTTGCTTTCATTTTCAGTTTGATGATTGGCCTGTTTTGAAGGTACATAGATGTTCCCTTATTACCAATATTTTCATTTTTAAGCATATTTTTTAACCACAACATCTTCCTTTTCTCATCAATAAACATCCATTATTAGGTCTGATACATTTCTGATACTTTTTTCTCCTTTTTTAAGAATTCATTTGTCATCTTAAAATTTAACATGGATACATTTTTTTTTATTCATACACTTCTAATGCAGACATACACTTTTCACCAAAGTTCTAAAACTGCATTGAACTTTAAATAGTCTTCATGTAATGCCTTTAAGAAAGCCTTTTTCAAAAAAGGACAGTGCCACTAACAATGTTGTAAAATTGAATTCTAAAGCTGCTTTATATGTTACTTTTAACAATAACTATGTTACTTTTTACAATAACTACCATTTTGTTCTTCTACGTTGTAGGGTCATTGTCTTTACTTCTATTTGAATAGATAAATATTCATTTCAACGTTATACAATTCAATTCGGCACCTCTTGTTCCAGAAAAAACAGCCAAGGACACGCTCTCCTCCTCCGCGCTCTGTACATTTCAAAAAAGCTCCAGTTGTTCCATCTGTGCCCCCTGAAACAGACTTAGACACTGAGGGGTTAGTCATATTTGGTTCATATCTTTGTGTTTTGAATTTGATTTTCAACAAATTTTGCTATGCTTCCTCTTCTTCTTTTTCTTCTTCTTCTTCTCCTCCTCCCCCTCTTCCTCCTCCTCCTCCTCCTCATCCTCCTCCTCCTTCTTCTTCTTCCTCCTCTAGGAGGATGGTAATGTAAATGTCAATGTGCAGATACCCAACATTTTTAACAATATTCCTTTTGTTATTTTAGACTTTTTGGCATCTCTTTATGCCTGGTTTACAAGTAAATCTCGCACTAAGTAATTAAACATCTTTTTTTTCTTCTTCTTCTCTCTCCTTCATCTTAATTTGTTTACGATAAATTTCTATTTTTGAATGCCACTCTCTTTTGAACTTTTCAAATAATACTACAGTGTACTTCTAAACTGTTCTATTTCTTTGAATACTGGGAGTTTTACATAGTTCCAGATTGCTACTACTTGAAGTCAGACTTTTTAACTTCTATCTTTTCCTAATAAATCCATACATCCAAGAAGCCCTGTTTTTTGAGTATCAAATTACATCTCAAAATATGTGTCCTGTCAGGAAAAAACAATAAGTGCTAAAATATGAGTAACTGATTATATCTAAAATGTATCATGTAGGCTTACAAGTAATCACATATAAAAAAAAAAAATGTTATTCATTTGCTGTCCATGTTGATCTTTTCAGGATAAATGAACTTCTGGCCCTTCCAAAAGATGCTCTCATGAAAGTTCTAGAACACACTAAAAAGAGGTAATATTTGGTGACAATACTGCTTATCTTAAAGAGCAATAAATAACTTTAAGTGGAACAACATTAAATAAAAGGTTTTGCAAACCCTTTTGAAGGGTTTTGAAAGATCTGCAATATATATAGGTGCTATAACCATAATTTTATGTTAATGACATTAAGACTATTTAGATTGATCAAGGAACAGGGTTAGCTCAGGGGTTAGAGCACTCGACCGTCAAGCCAATGGTCACAGGTTTATTCCTAGCTGTGCAAGCTTAATTTGATATCCAGGTTTGGGTTTTTTTGTTTGTTTTTTCCTGCCTCCTTGTCCTATGGTAGGCAGGATAAATGTTTGCCTAGTTCCATCGTATACGGATGATAAACAAGGAGGTCCCAAGTGCCTTTGGGCATTTAAAAGAATATTTGGTGGTTAAAATCAACAAGAGCAGATCATATCACCCACCACCCTGGCAAAATTCAATTCCTACCGAAAATTCTTTCCGACTCATTCACCACTACATTCTCTTGTACCTCAGACTTTTTGATCAGCTCATTTCTCTGGATCCAAGTATAAGAGACAATGATCAGAAGGGAAGGGAGTGTGGCTGGGCATCAATTCTCCTCTTAGAATGCTAGCTCAGGTGTAGCAATGTTATTGCTTACAAGATTGTCAACATTGACGCTAAAGGCCTACCAGATTGACTCAGTAACATGTCAACATTGACACTAAAGGCCTACCAGATTGACTCAGTAACACGTCAATATTGACGCTAAAGGCCTACCAGATTGACCCAGTAACACGTCAATATTGATGCTAAATGCCTACCAGATTGACTCAGTAACATGTCAACATTGGCGCTAAAGGCCTATCAGATTGACTCAGTAACACGTCAATATTGACGCTAAAGGCCTACCAGATTGACTCAGTAACAGGTCAACATTGACGCTAAAGGCCTATCAGATTGACTCAGTAACACGTCAACATTGGCGCTAAAGGCCTACTAGATTAGGAATAAGCACAAGTCTCTGCGCAAATTCAGATAAGCAATGTTTATCTTAAATTTTTCTTGGCAAAAAACCAGCTATTGTTATTGTTGACAAGAAATCAACTTAACTGAAGGCTTGTTGAAATTTGGTTCTTCTTTGCAGTGACTTTTCTTCCAAGGGCAAGCTACACAGCATTTTACAAGAATACGTGCAGTATGATGAAAGGGCCAGGATGGCTTTGAACACTCGTGAGCTCTTCCAACCCAGAAAAATGCCCATTCTGCAGCAACCCACCCCATCAAGTAAAGCTGAGCCGATGAGACCACCAATTTTCCATTTGGACAATGAAATGATTATCGATCGCATGAGTTCTGTGAATTCTCCAATTAAAGATAAAGATTCAGTCACTGATGCCCGCTCTGTCGATTCATATCCACGCTACAAGAAGCCCTTGCCCAAGATTCAAGGTGAACAATTAGATTTTCATAATTACGCAGATTATTAATGAAATCAATTTCGTAATTTCCCATTGGTTAGCCCGTATACATCATGTTAATGAAAGGTAATTACTAATCAACATTCAATATTTTATCTATTTTTCCTTGCTATATAGGACCAAATTTATCAAAACTGATCATAAGTAGATATTTTTGCATGTTCTTAGTTGTACACGTCATTATAAAGCCCAGGATCTTCTTATAATATCATCGATTTGACATCCTATACCAACGGGGTCATAGGGGCACTGCAACAATAAAAAGTCTACTGATGTCTTCTATTTTATGCGGTCATAGGTAAGAGTCTGGTCTGTGGAAAGTTCATCCATGTCCATTCTGTAATACTGTCTTCCCACTTCTTCCTCTATTCGCCTCATCTTCTCTTCCCTTGGAATGTCCCTTGGAGGATGGTTTTTGATAGTTTACTGGTTCGTGTCATGTGTTCATCCATACCATTTCAGCTTTCTCTATATCACTGAGGCCAAGAGATCTTCATAGTGCTTCACATTCTGTGAGATAGTTCTATGCACATCTTCCTCTGTAATTTTATACCATTAAGATTGGCTAAGCCATTGCAAAGATATCAAAAGTTGAGCTGGGTAGGGTTGAAAGTTGATATTATTCATATTTTTAAATTTTTAAGCAAATACTGATTTAGTTCGAGGACTTTCTTTCAATGTTTTGGAAGGGATTTACACATCAATATTTTTCTCCACAACAGACATATTTTAACTGCAAAATGGTTTTGATGATTTCAAAGATCAGAAATGGATAAAAGTGAACTATTTCACCTTCTAAATACCCTTTATTACTTATGTTCTGCTCCAGAGGATTTTGATCACATATCTAAGTGATTTTATTTTATAGAAGTTCAGTTTTACTTCAATATATTCATAATTTTATCTGGATAATTTATCAAATCATTTCCATTTGTCTAGGTGGTAAGTAAAACCTAGATCTTCGTATGTAAAAATATAAATATTATGATCACTATATTAATAAAAAAAAAGTATAATTATGTATTTACAAATGTATGAATTTTAATGCACTTTCCAGATATGAAATAATATGATATTATTTATTTATGTACATACATGCTTACGTTATGTGGGCTTCATGTTTGAATTTCACCATATTTTAAATTTTCTTGTTCATCATAAAGCTGCATTTTCTGGAAAAGATTCTAGTACTTTTAGATTATGGAATAAATTAAAATTTAAAATACAATAAAGATATTGAAAATTTTAAATGTACAGCAATAACATGTCAATACTAGCAGCCTAGTTATTAACGGAACATTGACAAGAATATTCAGTTGACTGAGTTTGTCAGCTTTTATGAAGAAGAAGTAGAAAGATGTTTTTCTCTTTCGTTGTTTTATAACTTAGTAACGCTTTTTTTTCAACAAAGGGTGATTTGTATAAATAAAGCATCAAATTTATATTTGAAAATTTCACTCAAAGGACAAGGTCCTCTAGAAACACACCAAGCTCCGATGGTGGACTCCAATTCATCCATACAGACTTTTGGCAAAAAGCCCAGGGTCCCAAAGATTCCTTCCATCTCACTTGGCCTTCCAGAGTTGCCGAGTGGTGTGAAGACAACTCGGCCATTCTCGTATAACAAGAAAAGCCTTGTGGATTTCTCATTGGGTAATGTGGTTTTAATTCTTCTATTTTCACAAGTCGAATGAATTTTATCAGAGTTTAAGGGCATTGTCTGCAAGGCAATACCAATGTCTTTAGTTAAAGACAAAGACAAAGCAAGTTGCCCTTTAGTCAGACTATTATTGTAGGCTCAAATTACTTCTTATGAATTCATTTGCAAAATGGCCTCATAGGTAGGTTTTAAAGATAAACCAAGTTGAGGAAATGATTTGATAATGTTTTGCATAAACCAGTCATCCTTTTTCTTGTAACATAGAACTTTATGTAACTTAAAAAATATAGACCTATATGTTACATTCAAAAAGGTGAATGTGACCAAAAGAGCTTAAAAAATTAAACACGTTCATTTTCAGTCCTTTAAATTGAATAAATCGTATATTGCGAAAATCATTGTTTTTTAAAAATTGAATGAGAAATTAGGATTTCAATGAACTTTACATTTATGTGAGATTGGGTCTTTGTTGCTTAGAGATGAGAGATCTTTCTCTTTTCCTATAAAGAAATTTGTTTTACAAAAGTCGGCATACAATAGCAGCCTATCAAAATGCAAAATTGCTTGGCATCTGTCCAAAACACAGGATCCTTTCTTTATCCGAATATATTGAAAATTTCAGAAAAATCACTTGAAAATTGATATTTAAAAGTGATTTAAAAAAAGCTTGAACTTTGAACTTTGTCTCTCAAGATCTATTTATGACTCTTTTTGCGTTCTACAGTATATATAAAATAGGTATTGGGCACATTTCATTTCTAGATCTTTTTTCATTTTCCCATTGACTTTCAATTTGTATATTTTGCTTTCACCCCTCCATTTATATTGTTTTATCAATATACCGTCATACTGTCGAACATGCTCTATAGCCTTGAGTGGAGACAAAAGTTGATAATGAGAGGTTTATATGATCATTATTTTTGTTTCAGCAGCAATGACGGTAAAAACTGGTGAAAATTGATTGAAAAGTGATTAAACAATACCAAGAAGACATCTTCTGTTTAGAATTAAATGCAAAAATAATGTCACAAGGAAATATAGCCATTTGGCATGTAAAAGCAGAAGATTGACAGTTTCTTTACCTTAGCTTTAATTGATCAATCTGCCTGTTTTCCTAAGAGCCAATGTATGTTGTCCACGAGACTGAATCGTTTGAATTGATCACATTTCTATCCAAAAATCTGAAAAAAAATGTTTTTTCATGGCCTTTTTTATAATCAGGTCCTGTCATTTCACCACCATCGACCGTTCGCAGTTCCGTGAGTGGGGATTATTCTGACCATGGAACTACGGTGAAAGTTCATGCTTCTGCTTCTGCTATAGAATTGCTGGGTGATGACAGGATGGTGAGAAGATGCTTTGTCTATCCTCTTTCTTCAGAATTCTTCCTTTTTTTATCTTTATTTTGTTATTGTACAATCAAATAGGCAAGCGATGAGATACAGATGTACATTTCCTATGAGCGAGATGAATTCTTGAGCACTAGTAAAGGGTCAATAGGTTAAACTTCAATCGAAAAAAAAAAATTTGCCAAATTTTCCATATTATTTTCGGGAGAGATTGAAATGCTTAAGTTATGTTTTTTTGACTGAATTACATTTAGTCAAAGTATTTTCTTTTTGTAGCAGGGTAAATAAATATTTATATTTTTTTTATGCTTGACAATTTTCCAGGAAGGCTAAATTACTATATTTGTGTATTAATTTATGTTTAAAATGTTCTCCAGAAAAACTGAATGAATTCATTTATGTATTTCTCATATGGCATTTTAAAAAAATAAAAAAAGCTAAGTACATAATTTTTGTATGGCATTAACATTATTTTCAACGGAGACTGAACACATTTATTTATGTCTTTTAAATGATATGCATTACTTTCCAGGGAGACTATGCAATTCACTCAGTTTCTCCAGCTTTGTCCACTCATGTTCCTCACGCTCCGGCTGTGACGCCTGCTACCCATATGTCCCCAACGAAAAGCGCTCCTGTCTTCCGGGACTACAAGGATTTGTCGAGAGAACCCACATCCATCAGCGTGTCTCACAAGGCACTGCCTCCATCTAGAGATGTAAGGGAGACAACTCTCCTCTCTTCCATGCCTTCAAACGTCTCTCGCCATCAAACCCTTTCCCCAATGGACACCAAGGTGGTCGGCACTCCAGATGAATTAGGTACAACTGAGTTTTGGCTTTCCCTGTATTTTTCCGCAGGACGCTGCACTGTGGCAACAGTCATTGGCTTGTTGTGTAATTAAGTTAAAAATTGTATCACTGGGTTATGTGTTATGTACTGTTGTATATTTGATTATACAGTAGAGGTCGCTTAAAGGGAACTCTTTGGGACCAGAGGAAAGTGTTCACTTCATCCTAGGTACGGTTTAAACCTTTTGGCCAAAATTAATGGGACAGTGGATCACACCACAGGGCAGGGTGGAGGCCAAGAAACAATAGCTATAGGCAGTGGTGAGTCCAGGGTGGAGATGGGGTTGGGGTACAACACAGCGTGCAAGCCTAGACTAGAGCTCCATATGTATTATTATTATCATTATTATTATTATTATTATCATCATCATCATCATCATCATTTTTAGAAGTAATATTTTCTTTTGTTTACAAAAAAGATAATAAAAAGGATCGCATAGCATTTATAACTGTTTTCTTTTTTCTTTTTTCATTCTGTCATCCCACCTGATCAGCTTTGGACACAATTAACGAGACAGCCCGCGAAGGTGTGGATGAGTCAGCACTCTCATCTCACAGAGCCGTGGCGGATGTCAATGAACCACGGTTTTCTGGCAGGAAAGACGAGACGGTGGCTCTAGCCCTTGAGCCATCTGCTCTCACCAGTATCAACACGAGTGAGTGTTTGTTCAGCTCATGCGATCATTGCTTTGTGTATTTTCATGCAGTGTAAATTTCTCTTCCGGCTTAGATGTAGGTACATTCATTTTGATATAAATATATCACATGGTTCTTTGATGGTCACTGGGACACAGCAATAGTGATTTTGACTCTCAACTAAAAAGTTGTGGGTTCGAATTCCTTTTGGGACAATGTGATTTGATCCTTGATTTGGGCAGCAGGGTAGTTTATGATAATTGTCTCCATTTTCAGCACTGCTCTGCCACTGGTGCTTGATTTTCAATCAAAAACCAAAAGACAAATTTCCCTACGGGGACGATTAGCGGTATTTCTTTATTTACAAAAAAACCCCAAACCCCCGCCCCCCTTTTTGCTAAAACCAGGAATATAAAATGGTTAATAATATAATAAATGATCCCCTACAAAGAAAAAAAAAATCTTGGTTATGATTTTTAAAATTATCAAGTTCCCAAATAGTATTTACATGACACCTATCTCATCTTTTGCTGTTCTCCATAGAATCAGACCCTATTTTTATGAATAAAGAACAGTAAATCAAATATTAATAGCAAAGATTATATATAATCTTTATTAAGAGCAATAAAACGAAGTTTATTAATGATCACCTGTTAAAAGACAAAAGAAATCAGTGAATTTTCAGGGTTTTAAATCCTTGCTCAGGGTAGTAATGATTAAAATGATCATAAACACAAGAACAACAATTGCAATGAATATTACAATGATAGATTTTATTGTAATTGTAATTGTGTAAACATTAACTCTCCCTGATATTGATATAAGATAAGATAAGATAAGATAAACTTTATTCGTCCTCTTACAAGGAAATTTGTTTGATCATTGTAGACAGAAATACGCGACGAATCATTACATGCCTATATCATTACATATAAATACATTGAATCATTTAAATCATTATAAATAATTATAGATTAACACACAAACTTTACACTTAGGATTACACACCTCATTTACCATTCACGCACAAATGCATACATCCAGACAAGCTGCACCACGTGATGATAAAGTCATTTCACCATAGCAAGAAAAAAAATAATTTTATGATACTATCATCAAAATTTTATTGGTGATCGAAACTAAAAAGTTGAGAGGAGAAAGCAATGGACCCTCCTATGGCGATCATCCTATCTTGAGTCCGGATGTTCCATCCTAAACTGTGAACTCAGATTCATTCTAAATTCTAAGCGTCTCATTATGCGGATCACATACTAATGTGTATTTACGTAGGACATTCTGTGCGTCTCTTGCTTTGCTATTTCTATAATTCTGCTAGTGTTCCTTCGCTGTTATTTTTCTATTCTTGTTTCCTTTCTTTCTTCCTTTCTTTCTGTTTTTCTTCTTTTTCTTTCTCTTTCCTTGTGGAGGTAAATTAGAATTGAGTGGAAGGGGAGGCCATGATGGCAGTTTTCGTATAAATCCCCCTCACCTTTTCACAGTTTCAACGTTCCCGACGATATTATTATTTTTGAGAATCCAGTCTAGCGATATACCCATAAGTGTCATGGTATTGTTGTCTATTCTATATAGTTATTCTATAAACCTTTTAGAAGTTTCTGGAAAAAGTGTTGAGAATAACATTACCCGGGTGATTTAAATTATCACCGAGGATCTAAGTGTCAAACGATTTCCAAAGGACAACAAAGTCTGAACCTTAAAGACCATTTACCACTGCAGCCAAGATATAATATCGGTCCGGTAGACCTGTTCATGTGATTAACTTGTCTAAACACGGGGCTTTCGTCTAGCCTTCGACACCACTAAATGCCTGACCTTCGAACGGCCAATAAAGTCTGATCTTCGACACGACCAATAAAGTCTCCTCCAAGGGGTCTTCTCGAAATGCCAAGATTCTCCGAGTAATCGGTTCTTCTCTCCGCCCTCCCCCCTTTGTTGTCGCCTCCTTCACCTCCTTCCAATTCATACCCCCACTCTCTCTTTTCTTCCCCACCCCCATTCTCCGGAGCCATGCCTAGGTCTTAGTCTTCTGATCTGACAAACTCAGGGGAATCGAGTATTCTTTTCAATGAGAATCGAAAATTAGTTCTCATATTTTTATTTGGTTATCGGAATCTATGAATTAGGAGTCTATTCCATATTATAGATGCACTAGGGAGATATAGATGCAACGGACAATCGACATCTGAAAATGCGAAATAATAGTAGGTTCTTCTTCTTCTTCATAATAGCTGACAGACTCAGTGAATTGAGCATTATTGTCAACGCGCCGCTAAAAGCTAGGCTTTTTTTTTATGCTTGGGCTTTAGACATCGTGTCAATAGTCTGTATATTGAATTCCTCGAGTGATAACATTGCTTGGCCATTAATGATTTGAAAAGTGTTGTAGTCTTAGATGTAAGCATTCGGCCAACGTCCATCCCACCCAATTCTTCGTGATACGTTTCTGGCTCCTTTAGTTAATAATGGACCCGTTAGTGATTGACGTGGAGTCAAGAGCTGCCCTTGACTTCAGACAAAAGCCACCTTAGACCACTCAAGGCTTGTCGGAAGGCCTTTGAAATAAGCTTTCATGCCACACTGACCGCTTCCGTGGCTGACCAATCACAGCAGGGTTTAGCCCCCCGAGGATGACCGCTGACTGTTCAGGGGCTCTTCAAAATTATCTCCTGCCTGATAGGGCCGCCACGACATTGCTGGAAACGACGCTCCAAGTC
Organism: Plocamopherus tilesii; assembly: GCA_037974505.1. Taxonomy (NCBI): domain Eukaryota; kingdom Metazoa; phylum Mollusca; class Gastropoda; order Nudibranchia; family Polyceridae; genus Plocamopherus; species Plocamopherus tilesii. The sequence goes on from JBBPCV010133190.1 coordinate 16,055, forward strand.
GAATCCCCTGGATCTTGGATATTTGGATATTGGGTCCGTTTTATCCAAGTCTTTGGTGTTGGAGGGGCGATGATTCAATGCGTGTGTGAGTTTGTGTGTGTGTGTGTGTGTGTGTGTTTGTGGGTTTGTGTGTGTGTGTTTGTGTGTGTGGGTGGTTGGGTGTGTGCTTGCGTCTGTATGATTGTCGGCGCTATCTCGGTGAAATACAATTACCTGGTGAAAAAAAATATTAGATATGAATTTCGTTTGAATGCAGAGGTAGGGGGCAAGGGGTGGTAAGACAACGCAGTTTACTTGTTTGAAAAATAAAAACATATTCTCAATTTAAGCTCATGCGCACAAACACACAAACGCATACACACATACACCCACCTGTATACAAAGCTCAAATTGTAAGAGAAATTTGTTTTGGTATCGGATTTCAATCCTCAAATCTGTCAAATTATTGAAGTGAAGCAAATTTTTAAAAAGGGATTTAAATGACGAGACAGAAAATGAGTCGATCAAGGAAGTAAAGGGCCCCCGGATATCAAAATAAATCTAAGATTGAATGAATATATTGATATTGTAAGTAAGTAGCCAGAACTTTGAGAGGATTAAAGTTGAATGCCAATCCACCGAACATTTATGTCTAGTGAAGATATGAATAAGTTATAAATGTTCCGCTCTCTTTTTGTATGTATTATGTCCATATTTTACGCAATATTCAACGATCGTTTTTAAAAGCTTGAGAAATTATACTTCTCTATAAGGAATCAAACAATGTCAGCCAAACGTTGTTTTTTTAACCTTGCCTCGTAATGTCTTTATATGCAATTTTCATCATTTCTGTTCATGGACCGAAACGACTTCACTTGCAACTGATTTTTGTGAGAAAGTGAAAAATATTTAGACAAATTAACATGTACATCAGAATTCAACTTCGTAGAAGAAAATCGTATGACGTGGTAGGACTGCTGCTGGAGACTGCAGAGTAAGAAGAGTTCATCAGCTGGGCTCAAGGTCACGAGGCCCCGAGTTCGAATCCTGATATCGTCCCTAGGTATGTCAACGTAATCGATTGGAATTTCAACGCTGATTAAACCTTAAATGAGTATCGATTCTTTTGAAGACTAGTGCGTTGATCGAATGTCAAGAAGAAATCTACGCGACATATAACATTAATAAAAATCATATGCGTGGGTCCATTGGTATGACTGAGATAGAAACCACAATGCTACTGAGATAGATACCACAATGTTATCACAAGTCACTATTACATAACTCGAATAAGAACTTGAAATATGCTGTAGGTCTAATTTAAAGTCTCCAATTTTATCTGTACTTTTTACGTTGCTTAATTTCTATCATTGGAAGTGGCTGGCGGACTGGTATGAATTGAAGTTTGATATTTTGCATACGTATAAACATTCAACGGAATACTTTCGATAACATCCTTCAAAAATTATGAACAAATTGAGAAGGAAGAATTTCATCTAAACCCATCGTTGACTGACAAGGCATTCAGTAAAAATGGAAAGGCAAACTGACACGCATGTGATATGAATAACTCTAAGAGTACCAATATTAAACGCTTTAACATTTAGAAATGTCTATCTGAACGAGAATTTCATATGGTATCCATTAATATTGTAATCGCTAGGCAACATCGATTCTGGACCGGTATGACCATGTATATATCTATATCAATCATAAAGATAATATTATAATAGAGTCGTAACAGACGGATATAGGCCTACTACATCGAAGTCAATTTTTGTCTTTGGATATAAATGCGTTTTAATTACACACACATCAAAGTGACTGAAAGTCCCGGGAGAGAAATGTTATATCAGGTACAAGACATGCTTTAAGTTATTTTGATTAAAAGTGAAAGACAAATTACTCCCTTATCTCTATGATTCATTATTCTAAAATAATACTGTTCTCTATTTACTGTCTGTGGTGTCTTAAGATTTTCTATTTTATCAACTCACCACAAGTGTACAGTGGTCGTATTATTAATATTAGCTTTTCTACAATCTTCTGGTTGATAAACCTGGTATGTTGTTTTTGTTTTTGTTTTTGGGTCATAGGTTTTGTCACAAAGTCCCTCGGGGCAATCCCTCCTTAAAAATCAATTTTATGCTCTGTTTGGTTCCAAAGGCAGCCAGGGTACATGGTTTTTGGTTATTTCTATTTTTTATTGTTGAGCGTATATGAGAGGACGTATTGTAGTAAACCGTCTTAATTTCCATCGTATTCTACCGCCAGCTCCTAAAATAATGCGTTGTTTATCAATGTTGACGACAACGACAAGAGTTGATGATAAAACTATTACATAGGACAGAGATTTTTTAAGCCTGGAGTTAGGTTTGTTATTTACAAATCGCATTGGTATACTTAAATCACGTTCGCAGACATTAACCATACATGCAATTCCTTCTTTACATTCTGAGTTGCATTTTCTTTTTTATCCAAAGCCAGGGGCAATTTTATCATTATTATCATTAATTGACCTGAAAAGCCTTATCATTTCTTTCAATATCCTTTCGATATTTGTTTCAAAGTACGACAGGCTTGGACCATATGAAATTCAATGAAACCCTTTTGAAATAATAATAATAATATAATAATATATAATTTTTGTATAGCGCTTCATCCCGTGTGAGCACAAGCTCGAAGCGCTTTACACATGTTAAAAAA
>JBBPCV010133191.1:0-13406 GCA_037974505.1 Plocamopherus tilesii
AGAGAGAGAGAGAGAGAGAGAGGGAGGGAGAGAGAGAGAGAGAGAGAGAGAGAGAGAGAGAGAGAGAGGACAGACAGACAGGTAGAGACAGAGGCAGACAGACAGACAGACCGACCGACCGACAGACAGACAGAGACAGACGTGACACACACACACACACACACACACACTTAATTTAACCCTCATACTTTAATACACTTACAACTCTCTCATTTCAAGTCACATACCCATACCCGTTCCGCATCAAGAGTAGAACTAGAATCTACAACAAGCTCCACAACAAAAAAGTCAATACTTCATTTAGTTCGCAAAAATTTCTATTACTTCAAAGTAACCTTAAGATGAATAACAAGGTTTAATTCTTTTTTTTTTTTTTCTTTTCGCATCATTCCTGATCTTCTCATCACTTTACCTCGAAAGCAATCATTTTTATTTTTTTAAATTCTTTTTGCCTTTTATTTCATGGTTTTTTACACTAAAAAAAAAAAATAAAAATAAAAAATAAAAAAATTTAAAAAATACTTTTAAGCACATCAACTTCTTTTTAATTAAAAAAAAATTGAAGACTGACGATACTCTCATCCCAAGGCAGAGTGGCAAATCTACACATTACACGCCTGGCTTGGGAAATGCAGATCAAATGGCAATCGACAAAGTGATTGCAAATAGTCATGCACGCGTTGATGGCACAGTCACTTTGGCTGTAAACACATTATCTGCCTTTGACACAAGACTGAAGACATGGGGTAAAAACCAGAGTAATATTAGTAATGAGATACAAATCTTTCAGCACTGGGATGGCAGTATGTCATGAAATGCTTTAAACAGCATAAGCCTGGGTCACCCTTCTCTTCTCTCTGACAAAGTCAGACCACTTTCCCTAGAAGGGATGGGGTAAATGAAGGTATTCACTTTCTAAACAGAGGACATGACAGAAGCTGTCACATTATTCAAGGCTATTTTGAAATTGTTGACACAAGGTGAGGCTTATTTATTAGATCTATGAGCTATATAATGAAAAAAATCCATCCCTTTCAGATGTGAAATTCAAACAGGTAGAGTAATCATTTCTTTGGAGATGAAATTCTTTCATTACTTATACCATTTATATCTTTGTTTTATTTTCAAATTCCTTCCATACTTCCTTATATTCACCAGTAACCCAAAAATATTCGAAGTTCATGACCAATTCTTATTCTTATCACATTTTAGCGCAACATCATTTTTTCAGATTATCTCAAGTTTTTCATCAAGATCTCTACAGACGAAGACATAATAGAAAAATGTAAAAAATGTGTTTCTATCTTACTATTATTACTATATGACTTGGACTATTATTGTAATGTTTCAAGATACAGTCGATTTCAAGTGAAAATCTAACAAGCAGTGGACAAAGCAGATCATATCGTATCAAATTGTATCTAGTTCAATATAACTACACATTTGTGTAGCCCAACATTATATTTTATTCTGTAAACATACTTAAAATTACAGAGATTCAATCACAATGTTTAAGTCCTTGACATTAAAATTTATATTTAGCAAGTTGAGACTAACCTATAAACATACAAAAGAAATTCATCTAAAAAAAATGAAATTATTGCGGTGACCGCGTAAAAGTCTGATGCTTGTGATGTGATGTTAGCGGGCAATTAGGTGAAACAGGCATTTAGGGAGACTCTGGTCAGGACGGAAGATTGCTCACACTCAGGCATTATCTACAGCACCCTATTCCGTTGATTCCAATCATCAGTTTTGCTTTGTTGTTGCTGGATGTAACATTACATGTCTCCTTTTATGACAAAAATAACATATGGGCCAAATCTCCATCAAAAAGCCCATGCCGTAGGGCAATGCTCTACAAACTGCTGATGCCCTTGCCTCCACTACCGATTCTTCTTCTTCTTCAAGTACCAGGTCTGAAATAGACATCGGTGATCATAGCACACCATTTACTTCTATCCTCAGACGATCTATCTACCGATAGATATTCTAAATCACACCCATTTGATTGGAGATAAGAACAGCCAAACAGTAGCAACATCGACAACTTACATTGAAGCAGCATATAATGCATACACTGATAGTGTTGAATGAGAGGTCAAGGAAACAAGACATGGCAGGCCAATGTTGCCTTGTATTTGATTTCTTAGGTCGTTACGAAACAGTCAGCTTGACACTGTGTGGTGGCCATCCATTGAGCAAAGATTAGCCATAAAACAGAAAATTTGGGGCAGAATAGCGTGCACAAGACAAATGGTGGTAATAATGGAGCATCATCTCTTTTTCGGGAGGAGCCAGCAAATATGTTTAATGGGAATAGCAGAGCTGGCAAAACAGGTATTTAGGCAGTCACAACAGTATAATATATATGGGTATGGTGTAAATAAGTAAGCTATGAAAAAAGAAGCCGTCATTGAATAATTATTAATTTTATGTTCGCAGTGGATTGAGCAGGAAACTGAGGTAACTGGATAAAAAAAGGAAACTGGAAAAACCAAAATTGTTTCAAAACCTGGGAAACACTTAAACACTGAAAGCTACTTCAAGCACTTTTAATTATATCATATTCCTACACTTGCATGGGTTAAACGTCATTATCTTAAATCACATTAGAAGAATGCATGTGACAAATAATAGTAATATGAGCTTCTGATGCCTAAAATAGTATGAGCAAAATACATATATGCATACAAGAAGAAGGAAAACCTAAGCAAATGGATGTCTTGAATGTTGAATGAAACAAAGCCTGCAGCCTGCATGCAGATGTTTGGATCATAAACATGGCAGTATTAACTTTGTAAAAATTGTGTCCAAGAAAGCAGTTAATTTCAGTGTCTCTAACTATATAAAAAATAAAAAGGCAAGAACAAAAAGGACAAGAAAAAGGTAAAATGCCAATAATAATGAAAACACAGGAATAAAACCTACCACTCTCAAACCAGCGGGTGAATTGACAAGATCCTGCCACACTCAGATTGCTATAATTTTTCGAGGGGCAAGAAGTAACAAACGAAATCTGTACCAGCCACAACCGGCGACACAAAAATAACGCTGTTGTCATACACTCGGTTTGTTGAGTCAACATGATGCTGATATAAATGTAACAACAAATCAGGAATAAAGCAAACCAACTAATACACAGAATGCATAAAAGGTATTCCTCTTTGCTGTCAATGTGCTTAGGACTCGTCTTTATGTAATAAGGCAAGAATCAGTGCACACTTATATATCTGTAGTTGCTAAATATGAGAAGTTAAATCACAGTTGAGCACATTCACCAGTATGTCAGGTATTACAAATACGCCGTCTTCTCCACCATATGGCTGTACATTGATTGAGTTTGAAGTGTAGAACCTTCAGACATTTGATAAGAGGATTGCCTTTCTATCTGGATCCCATTGTGTTGTTCTACACTCCTTCTCTTGATACTGTCGTCTATACGGGCGTGCTGTATGTCGTTTTCCGTGCGAGCCATTTTCATGCGGGAGGACAGCTGACCGTTATGTCCATTAAGAATGACCATTTCTGAGGTCTGAGTGTTTGAAACATATCCATCTGATCGACTGATGGGGATGATAGTGACCCCATCACTGCGCTGAAAACTTGTGTTCTGAATGGGAGGGTAAAGATCAGTGTCATAGAGCCCATTCATGTTGTCATAGTCTGACGCCCCAGAGCCAGGAGAATGTCCAGCCCCATTATCCTGGTCATCAAGAGAGTTTTGATTAGCGGATACTATGGGAACGGGAATGGAGGATGGGGGACTGGGTCTGCGGTAGTCCACATTATGCGATGGCGATTTTGCAGGAGGAGAATTTGCTGAAAAGCTTGTGGATTCCTGATCATAATTGAAAGCGGATCCACCTGCCCTTGGGGACGTGCGAGGTGTCAACTCAAAGGAGTAAGTACCACTGACGGTGCGATCAACCTCACCATCTGCGCCACTTGCCGAAGTCCGGTTATTGTTCAATTTTGTTGGGGTGGATGACGATGAGGAAACCCGATGCCTCTGTTCCTTCCGTGAGGAGTTTGAGCGGGGTGTGTGGTCATACGATGGCACAAATCCAGGTGTGCGTTCGTGCCGCACAGGCATTTCATATGAAGCAGAGGATCTCATTGTCTGGTTCTGGGGCTTTGAAGAGCCAGTCCCGTGGTACGACTGTGACATGGCTTCAGGAGCATCGTTGGATGAGTGTTCTCGATGGGGCGGTGTGAGGGGTGGGTTTGTTGGGGTGGTCGGGGTTGTGACCTCAACATCCACAGCATCTAAATCAATGGGCGTGGTGAATCCATGACCTGGAAGCGCGGGCAGGCTACCCATCTCGGACGGCTCTCCGAACGAGGTGCGGGAACTGGGCGCTGCACTGAAATCGGCCAGAGACAGCCTGGAGTTGGTGGCTGTGTCATAGAAGGACGACTTATCATCAATGGAGTACTGGGACATTCTGGAGTGCAAAGAGTGGGTGTCACCCCTGCTGGCAGCCAAGTCTGGTGTGCTCAGCAGATTGCCCCCACTCCCACTGGCGTTTCTACGCCTCAAGTAGGCAGCTTTCCCACTGGCTTTGCGTGTATTCTTGCGGAAATGCTCATCCACTGTCTCCTCAGTCCTACGGCCTATCAATTGCTCCACACTGGGCTGAATTTCAAGACCAAATGGTAAAGTTGGAGCCTCATTGATGCGAGCCTTCGGCGGCACCAACAGACGTGCTTTCCTAAGCTCCTCCATGCATATCTTGAGCTGTTCAACCACAACATCATCTTCATAGACAAAATCCTTTTCCAAATTGGACTGGAAGAAGGTGAGCAGATCGTCCATCTGCATCTTCACGATGCGTCCTGAATAATAACAATGATAGAAAAACAAAAACAAAAAAAAGCATTGAATGTCATGAGTATCCATACAAGAATGATGCTTCCATTATGAAATAAATCACATTACAACTACAACACATCAATACTACCTTAGAATGATCACACTAGAGGCATCACTGAAATGTTAACTTCTCCATAATAAGTAACTTTGTAACCATGTTTGTTTGGTTGACTTTTGCAATTTTTGTTTTGTTTTACTTTGGAGTTTGTTTGTTCTTTTTTTTTTTAATTGTTGTTTTTTGTTTTATTTTGTTTGGGTTGAGTTTTTTTTTGTGGGTTTTGTTTTGACGCTGTTTTTTGTTTTGTTTTTGGAGGGGTTTTGTTTTGTTGTTTTTTGTGGGCTTTTTCTTTTTTCGGGAGTTTTGTTTTATTTGTCACTGTTTTGTTTTTTAATGTTGTTTTCCCCTTTTTCATTGTTGATTTCTTTAAGTGGAGTACCAAACTACTACTATTCTTCATAAAAAAAAAAAAGCTCAGTCTACTTCTGCCACTATCAGAGAGTATCATCTATGCTCCTCTTTAGTGCAATTTATAAGCCTTTTCTTTTAACCACTCCACTGTAACTAACAAAAACAATTAATAATATGGCTAGCCATAGTCCTCGATCTAAATTAGTGTCTACAGGCAAAGCTTTAGAGCTTTCGCAAGACATTATGATAGATTTGAGTGACAAATCCAACTGCTCAAAAATACATATTCATCATCTCAGCAGTGAGACAGAAAGTCAAAATAGAGATTATATAAATTGTCTAAACCTGATAGCTGATGATCATGATAATGTAAGTCGATCTACCTAGATCTAGATTGAGGAATGGATGCAGTCGTGGGAACAATAGCGATGAACCTAGACCTTTCCTCGATCTAGGCCTGCTTAAAGAAGAATGGTAGTAACTATATATATTTTTTCTTGTCTTAGGAATGTGGTAGCTATGAAAGTGAGGTACCTTTCTTTCCAATGGGAGGATTAAGGTTTAAGACTATGGGGAAAGGTCACTTAGCACCCTGGGACTGAATCAGTTACGAGACAGCTGAGACATATAACATATACAAAGTGTCATGTAGAGAACCTGATCCTTCATAAAGTATTCATTTTCAACTCACGTCGATGCAATTTGATGACACAGTAGGCCATAGCTACCAGGACAGGGTCACCTTCCAGCATGAAAACATCCCATAATCTCAAGGTCAGGTGAAATGGGGTCTGAAAACAAAGAGTCATAAGACAACTATGAATCACACAGGCAAGATTTGATAACATGTTGAAAAAAGCTGAGGGCCATTTAACACCTTAATCATGCTTCAAATGAAGAAGGAGGATGTATACAATTAGTAAATCCCCTTTATATCACATATAACATCAAAGCATTTGTAAGGCCATTCACAGAAGTTTGCTTTCCAGATAATTCATAATCCAAATGATCATTCTTCGCCCGAAATGTTAAGATGTCCATTTTATTAACACAATTTAGATGGTTATGCTCTTCAAAAGGTAATTCACGTATACACAAACCCATCCATGTCTTTCCATTAGATTTAAATAAGCTAATTCACATCGATAGAATCAAAGCAAAATGTGACATAATATGTCCAACGAATTTATAAAACTGAAGTTGACAAAAAGTGCTTGTCTGAACATTTGGACTCCAGTAAGAGATAAAACTGTCAATGCAACTATGTTTGTGTGAGGATTAACCCTCTTCTTATGATTTTTAGTCTCACTGTTTATTTCACTCCTCTCTGACATAACAGGCACCGTTGGTACCAAATTAACCCAAATAACATGTGTCCTCTCAGTTCATTTTACAGCTCTCTCGCTTACCAGACAACTTTGGTACTAAATTTACCAAAACTACCACTTCTCTTCACAGTTTTCAGCCTATGATAGGACATCTTTCACTTTGACACTCGATAGACATCATTCATTTTGATTCATGAATTTTTTCACAGAAATTCATTTACTCCCCAACAAGTGCATACTTTGTGCATTAAAATATTGACAATAACATTGACAATAAAAGGGCATGAACCAGTCAACGGTAGCATGCTGCGTGATGAATGGAATTCTTTCTTCTTACTCACCCGGTCTAGGAAGCACTGCAAGAACCACTTGATGGTATAAAGGGCTGGGTACATCTCATTCCTCTCCTGGAATTCATGGCAAAAATGTTAGTCAACTTCAGGCAAAACGTAAAGGAAACAAGTAAACAATGACAACAGCTAATGGCAATATTTGCCTGCACTCAGCTTTCATCACATTGAAGTCCTCCCTCCTTACAGACCACTCGTCTCATGGATGAAGGCTATGGACAATGACAATGTCATAAAATTTGCCAATAAGTCTGTTACAAAATCAAGGCATCTGATTCAAATTCAACCTATGTCCTTTAACGTACCAAAATTAAACTAAAGCTTTAAAAAAAAATTGCATTTGATACATAGCTGGCCTAACTAAAAGTAAAGAGGTAAATAAGGACATATATTTGGAATGAGGTAGGCAAAGGGAGAGACGAAAGAAGATTTGACAAAACAAGGATCAAAACGAAACTCACAATTTCCCCAATACCGAAGATGTTCAAAATATTTTTAAAAAAATAAAAAGCCACCAAATGATCAAGATCTTCAAATTGGGTTTTCTGTTGTTTTGTTTGTTTTTTGTTGTTGTTGTTGGTTTGGTTGTGTTTTTGTTTTGTTTTTTTGTTTTTGTTTTTTTGTTTTGTTTTGTTTTGTTGTTGTTTTTTTCTTTTTGTTTTTTTTTGGGGGGGTCCCCCCACATCATTCAATTTAAGAGGATGCTTCAAAACCCTGTACATTTTTTATTTTATACACTTTTAAAGCAATAAAAGCTGCTCTTTGATACAAAAGTTTCTCATAGTCACCATAGCCCATAGCTCTGTGGTGAACACAATCATCTGTGACCTACCAAATGTTTCCTGATCTTTGGCAAGCATTTTTTGAGGACTGTGTCATGGTGCTCCTGGAAGCGAAGCAACTTGGGGAAGCCATGCATGAAGAAACCTGGAAGAGGGAAAATAATGGAAATAGCTTCAACAGTAATTATGATAATCTAACAACAACAACAACAACAATAATAATAATAATAAAAGTAATGTTAAAGGAAGAAGTAACAATAGTAACAAGATAAGATACGATAAGATGACAAGATATAAGATTAACTTTATCCTTTCAAGGAAATTTGTAATAATAATAAAATAATAATAATCATCATCATCATCACATAATATGGTATTTGCATAGCTAGACAGAAACTACAAAGACAAACCAGCAAAGAATGCTTATTTGGGTGGGTGGGTGGGTGGGGGTGGAGAGAGACTAAATGAGGAGTTACCAGTTTCAACTCTCGATTTCCCTTCTCTTTGACATTTTACTTCACATCTGACACCCAAAGCATCCACTCCCATGGGAAATCCAGTTTCACAACCTGACTGCCCCCACCAAACTCCTAACTCCCCAACCCCAAAGAGTTATCCTTGTCCAGTGCCCCCGCCGATGATGCAAACAGCACTGGCTGGCTCATTGGCATCTGAATGCATGAGCACATAAATATTTATCTCTAGCATCTCTTCAAGTCTTCCATGAGCTCATCTGGCTGAAAACAGATTCCCAACAACAGAGATTTGGACATTCTTGTAAAATTCTTGACAACACAGTTAATCCAAAATTTTGTTGGAACAGGACAGTAAAAGCTTTGCTATTTAACTATATTATTGGCAAGGTTTGAAGACGATTTACTCCCATTTATTTGTTTGTGTAACTTAAGTATAGCAGGGACGGCATGATTTACAACTAATACTAAATAGTACCAGCAAAAGCTTCTTCCACTTAAAGCAATAGCAAAGCTACAACAACTATGAATAACCAACAATTCTTATAGGAGAAGGCAAAGATGAAAAAAAAAAAAATAATAATAATAGAGACAGCAGCTTGATTATTTTGCCATCAACCTGATTGACATTGTCCAAAAAGAAAAAGAAAACGAAAAAAAAAAAGATAATTCAAATATTGAATTGTTTTATCCTAATCTTTATAGAGTCTATGTTATACTACTTTCCCTAAAACTTACCATGCATGGAATGCTTGGAACTAATAAACAACTGAGAAAGACCCCAGAATGCCTCCTGTGGATTGAATTTAAGGCAAAGGGAGATTTCAAAGTGCACACTAGCTTACAAGCATCATAAATTGTAAGGATTAATGTTCAAAACAAATAAAACATTACTTTGGCTCTTAATCTCAATTCTTCTTTTTTTTTTCCCCATCTAAACTTTGAGATCCTTGCTGATAGCAGAATATGTTACTAAAAATAAGACAAAACCAAAGCACTCAAAATATATTACGTAATGTACACAATCAAATTGGCCTCAATATGCATACAGCTAAGCATCTTAATTTTGCTTGTGGAAAAGTTTCAAATCACTGCATTATTGGACTACTGAGATATGGCCATTTTAAAAAGGAAGTGTGAAAGTAATAATATCAGACATTCGTGAATCAAAGGTTTCGTTTTCACTACATTTTGAATATCTTATATTTAATTTCTTTTTCCCCTTTAGTTCTATGAATATTTTAAAATAATTGAAAATTCAATGTTGTATTTTGTCTTTGGAGTAAAGACTTTTCATATTTGTTTAGATGTTTATTCACTTGTATGTAATGCCCATGGGGTTGCTGCACCTTTTTGGCATCAAAACGAATATAGTATTAGCAGAAAGACAGATGCATGTTGATCTAGATAACAGTAGAATTATAACTGTTTGAATGTTAAATGTCTTTTCATATGAGATTCTTTCTTCATTCCAACTTGCAGTTTCCTATGCATGATTTCAATACTCTGTGTTATTTTGCTTAGCCCTGGTTTGTATTCTTTTATACACATCCACTTTGTATGTTTTGAGCTTGTGTCTAAAATTTAAAAGCATTGAAGACATTTGAAATTCAATTTTATCATAGAAGAAACGACAGCACGCATTAATGAAGCGAAATGAGGGACCATAAGATCACATCATATCAGCATTTAAAAATTCAAGAAGCAACTCTGATATGTGCATATTGGTGTTTATTTGCATAAAATTATACAGAAGTCACATTATTACTTATATCTCTATACCACTTCTTGAACAAATAATTTAGTGAACATAACTGTGTCAAAATTAAAAATTCCTATTATTTGTACTTGTTTTGTTTTGTTAGAGCGCCTCAACTTTGGATCTTTTTTTTTCTTTCGCACACAATATAAAGCAATTATCTCACCTCCTCGTTGAGATACATCAACAAAAGGGCAGCAATTTCACTCATCCCTTGACAGTACCCGACCTCTGTGTTATACACAGAGTAAGCAGCAAGGACATGGAACAAAGCTTGTTGTCTAGAATGAAATAAAAGATAGGGAAAAGGTGCAAACCACTATGCCTGGATATGACAGAGGGAAAGAAAAAAAGAATTAAAAAAAAATAAATAAATCCGTTCGTATCCTTTCATCACCAAAATAACCTCTAGGGATTGGCTGAGAGCAGAAAGGCATTTTGTGGACACACTCATCTACTTATTCCCACAACAGGGCTTTTTCTGCTCATGTTGTTGTACATATAGCCTATGGTGCAGGCTTTCTGACAAAGAAATAATATATATAGTAGGCCTCAACTGCCTCATGACTCCTTCACTACTCTAACTATAATCTCACAAAGAATGCAATAGCTGGATTAAAATATGGTACTCTGGAAGCTAAAGCCCCACAACTTCAACTGAATAAACAAAATCACACAGTGAAAATAAAAAAAGTCTAATGAAGTTATCTTTCAGAAACACGAATACTTTAACAGAAGATAATTCCAACTAGAGATATGGGAATTTACAAAATATAACATACATTCCGTTCTCTGTGCTTAATTGTAAAAGAGGTGATTGTCCAAGATTTAACACACTACAAAAAATGTGTACAAAAGGTAAATTAAAAATTATTTGACATAACTCTAGACTAGTGGTACATTGGGGGGAAAAAAAAAAAAAGTAAAGGGAAAAGGCAAACCAGGTCCAACATAAGATCATATAAAAGTAGTGTCGCTTACTTGACACCATAGCGTTCCCTAAACATGATGTGGTTGCGGTAAGTTCGGTTCACATCCAAATCAATTTGACGTATGGATGTAGATTTTGTACGAGCTCTGTTGCGCATTGTCTGTGAACAAACATCCAAAAAGTTTTTAAACAATTTTTTTTTTTTTTTTTTAAAGAAAACCTTGAGTTCATCAGCGATACAGGAGATAAAGACAACCCTTGTTGTATAAAATGATTCCCCCAACAACAGATTTCAAGAAAGTCATAGCTAATAAATGTACATACAAATAAAAGCTGAATTAAATTACACAACAGGTGCATTATAAAGCTAGTCCAAGTTGTAAAGCAATGTAATGAAAAAGCAAACAAACCATATAGACGCCTTCCTGTTCAGCCATTATCTTAGGGATATTCAGCAACTTGCCCCAGATGTCACCTCGAAGGCGGTCAGGAATACCCTTGTAGATACGACGAATCAGCTGGGAATATAAATGGTCAATTGATTAAATTTTAAAAAGAAATTCACACAACAGATATTTCGCATTGATTTTAGAAAATACAATAAATCTCAGAGCAAGTATTTCACAAAGACAAATTTAAAGAAGCTTTCTATTAAAATAAAAAAAAAAGAAAAAGAGAAAAGAATTAAAAATTTATTTAAAAATATACCATGTTAGTTGATACAAATGGAAATTTATTTTTACGATGGCAGATACAAAGAGTACATAAACACATTATATCTAACATAGCTACATAGCTTTACATAAACAACACGATAAAACATTACAAACATGCCAATGCTTGTCACTATTCTGCAGCATCCTGGTCCCCTCAGCTATAAGGACATGTCATCAATGTCATCACAATAAACAATATAGTCAGTGTTGCTGACAACATCAGTGTGACTACCACTTAGCTTTCCAGGCTCCCCATATCTTCTTTAAGGACTTTTTGATAATTTTTAAAGAAAAATTAGGGAGAATTGAAATCTCATTATATCCAGAGGAACACAGAATTGTAATTTATCTTCACTATCAGACAAAAGACATCTTACCAGATTAGATCTACATGAAATACATGTAGCAAATATTTCCCTAGTGTAACTTCATGATAGAGTGAAGACAATGATCTTAAGCCCTTCAAATCATGCATGGGGCTAGTTCCAATCCACATGTTTACAAAGTTGAGAGCCATTTAATAACTTTCACAACTTCTGAGCAAAAATAATTTTACAGGCCTTATTCAAATCATGATAATAATTGTTGAAGTATTTTGAAGGATTTGTTAAGACTCCTAGGGCAAAGCTTGTGAAGGGAACTCTTACCTTTTCCCCTCCATTGTAGTTGTTCCAGGCTTTGGTCATTTTGACCCATTTGGATGTCCTCTGGCTTTCCAGCTCCTTGCTCTGTACCATAACAGACAAAGTCAAAGTCAAAGGGGTGAATTCATAAAAACAAGCACAAAAAAATAATCTTTTTGCCTCTCTATTCTCTTTCTTTTTTCAAAACTCACATTTGCCAGTGTTGTTAACTGTAAACAGAAAAGAGTCCTGTGTGCACATTAAGACATCCTTTTATGGAGAATTTTAGTTGTTCACACAAATGCTGTTTGAACCGATAGGTAACTAAGGAAAGCTCTACTTCTTTTCAAATGGGAGGATGTATGTAGGAAAGGAAACTGTCATCCCTAAAAAAAATATAAAGGGCCATTTAACTGACAGCCTGCTCTACTGCATATTCCCCCATGATTCAGGACAGACCTTAGATGATGTGTGTCACTTGTTACAACCAAGTTCATGATGACAATAAAATGAGTTTGCAATATTCATATTGATAAGCATGATCTCCCCTTTATTCAACCAAACATACACTCAAAGTCATTATGTCAAATACAGAAGTGAATGTATCCTTTTAATAAAAGTTTCAGTTTGGTTTGTCTCAATCAGCAGGAGAGAATAAGGAGAAAAGACAGAAAATGAAACTTGATATTTACCTTTGTTTCAGCAGTATCAACATTTTTGGGAAGGGCTGTTTCACTGGAATGTACAAGACAGGATATAGGACATGATATGAGATCACTTAGATAAAACAGAATATAGGACATGATATGAGATCACTTAGACAAAACAGGATATAGGACATGATATGAGATCAACTGAGTCTGTTCAATTTGGAATACAATCATATGTTAAAATTAATTTGACATTGAGCAGAGTTTGTTTTATAGCTTTATACTGAAAGATCAATAATGAAGATTACTCAAGTAACACACGCTATGCCTTCCACCATTTTTAATGCTATTGAGTGTTTTTGAATGACTCTAATAATTTTACCCAATTGCAGTGTGAAATCATCAGGCAGTAAATTTTAATAAGATTTTTTTGGGTCCCTAAAAGCAATAAAAATAATATCTCACACGCACTATGATTAAAAATGATCAAAGATTATAATTTACTTTCA
>JBBPCV010134302.1:0-13387 GCA_037974505.1 Plocamopherus tilesii
AGAGAGAGAGAGAGAGAGAGAGAGAGAGAGAGAGAGAGAGAGAGAGAGAGAGAGAGAGAGAGAGGGAGAGAGAGGAAGAGAGAGGAGGCAGAGAGAGGGAGAGAGGGAGAGAGGGAGGGAGAGAGAGGGAGAGAGAAAGGGAGGGGGAGGGAGACAGCGAGAGGGAGAGATAGAGATAGAGAGGGAGGGAGGGAGGGAGAGAAGAGAGGGAAATTAAATACCTAAATAGGCCTCTTTCTTTTGAAATAGCTCTTCATACAGGGAGTAAATACAGTGCAACATGTTTTCGTTGAATTTGTTGGGACAACAGAAATAGTTTGAGGAATCCGTGATTCGAGTATTACATGAAAGTACTAGGTGACAAGGGAGGCCCTTTATACACTAGTAGTAGTAGCAGTATGGTAAAGTAATTTAATATTGGAGTTGTGTCCCATGTCTGTCCCTCTATATCAGCGAGGGTGGCTTTGGTTTTTGTTTTATTTTTGTTTTGTTTGTTTTTGGTTCGTTTTTTTTGTTGTTGTTTTTTTTGGTGGTTTTGTTTTGTTTTGTTTTGTGGGGGTCTTTTCGTTTTTTTTGTTTATTGTGTTTTTGTTTTGTTTTTTGTTTTTGTTTTGTTTTTTTTAATTTGGGGAGGGGGTTTAGTTTCGGGGGGAAAGAGCTTTTCTCTGCCAATTTCTTGTTGCGTCGAGCTACCAGGATTGATGATTCAAAATGTTAGTACAGAATAGTAAAGTAGATCTATCTAATAATAATTGGGCTACAGCTAGGCATGCACGCATGTAATGTAATGTTGTAGGCATTGTCCTATCGTATGTCAGCATAGCGCAGGCTATACTTTATGTTGCCAAACACCTGTGTGACGAAGATTTCAAGGCATGGATAGTCTATGATTCGTATGATCGACTACGGGTGTGTACGGATGCTACTTGTAGAAGTAGTCTGACGCCTAGTGGGCTTTTGACATGGCCGGTACTGAGCTACATTATGTTAGCATGACGTGGGCTATTTTTAGTCATGGGTTCGTGGGCTTTTCATACTGCTAAGAAGGGAAAAGTTGCTTGCACGAATAAGTGAAAAAATGTAAAGAAAATGAAGGAAAATATGTGGGACAATGCAGTTGGTTCGAGGGATCCATGAATTCGACGAACGCGTGTTCAACAAATAAATGCTGCACTGTATCATGATAGGTCATTCTTTTCAAAGAGCGCTTTTCATTTATAGAGGGATTCAACAATATGATATTGTTTTGATATAGCCCTTTACACAGTGATTAAATTTGAATATTGACATCATTACAAACGGATTAAACATGATGATTCACAGATAAGAAAGGAAAAATCAGAAAATGAGGTACAATTACAATAGATTGTACAGAAAAGAAAACATTAACAACAAGGTTGACAAAAGAATCATTAGCATACTCACTTTAAACAGATCTTGTCTAACTTGTTCTCCTTCAACCACACAGATACTTCTTCTTTGCTCCAAGACCCCAAAGCGTTGATGGAACGGTTTGTTATCATTGTGCTTCCCCCACTAACACCAGACAGTGATGAAATTGTCGACACAGCATCTTCACTTTGAGACGAAGATGCAACCATTTGCTGTCCCAAATCATTCTCAGCTTGCTGCCCGTTTACTTCATTATTATGCATAGATGACGCTGGAATATCTTTGGGTCTTGGTGATTGAAGTGACATAGAATCCTCATCATCATCATCATATATTATTATTTCTTCATCATCATCACCATCATCATCACTAACAATGATGACTGGGTCATCACAAGTATTGGACAAAATATCTTTTGCTGGTGTGTTGGAAGTGTCATTTCCTTCAATTGTGACCTGCACCTTCCCTGGAGGGTTTCCCGATGATTCAGATCTGGTAACTACCCCAACACTATTTACATCAGTTTCAGTACCTAATCCATCAACAACATTGGTGGAGCCAGAGATATTAACTTCATCATCCTCTGATTTTATTTCCATTTCTGGTGAAACTTGCAATTCTTTAGGGTTGTTTTTGGTCAGCAATGATACACTATGTTCCCCTGCCAATTGGATATTTTTATCCAGCTCACTGGAGTTTTGTGAGTGTCCTAACCCCCTGTGAGGGTGGATCTGACTTTCTCTCACTTCCACTGAATGCCCCATGTTCATATCAGGTTCAAATTCAATGTGACACTTTTGTGGAACGTCTCTCAGATTATTTGCTAGCCTAACCTTCTGCTGAGATTCCTCCTCACAGTGAGAGTTTTGTGAAATTCCCTTTAGCTCAACTGCAAGACTTTGAGGTTGAACAGGTTCCAATTTGCGCTGAGAATTTTGCGAGCTTTCTGTGACTGTGACCTCATTTAAAGGGAGACATAGATTAGATCCCACTTCAGGACAAGGGTCTTTTGAGCTTTCTCTTACCTCAAATGCAGGCCTCAGGCTTTGATTAGATTCCAATTCCAAGCAAGAGTGTTCTGAGTTTTCTGGCGCTTCATGTGACGGACTCCGGATAACATTAGAGTCCAGTTTATGGCAGGAGTTTTGTGAGCCTTCTGACATTTCATTTGAAATGCTTTGGGTATCACAAGACTCCAATTTACACGGCAAAGCACTTTCACTGGAAGAAACAACAGCCACCAGTTTAGGTACTGATGAAACGTTTTCTGTTTGTTTCATCACTGATGACGTTGTCATTTCACATGCAGATGAGTATCCAATATTTGAATGAGCAGTTGTGATGCTTTTTATTTCTTCTTTCAGTTCTGACTTGACACCTTCATTACTGTCAGACAAAGCATCACCATTCTGGCTGGCAATTGCTACAGTGTAATGCCCACTCGTAGAACTTGACGTGGACGAAATGCTAGGAAATACATTAATGCTGTCTATTACATTTTCTTCATCTCTTGTGGAGCTTCCTACCTGCCAAGCATTCAGAACATCTACTGTTGATGGGCAAGACCTCTGTAAATCTACTCTACGATCAGTTCCTAAGGTGCATGGTGTTGAAATAAATTTTGGAGGGGGTATTACCACTGCCATGGAAAATGAATTGGTGCCATGACTGACAGTGCAGTGATTTGAATTCAATATATTCCCTTCACTTAACTTGAAGGTTTCTGCAATGGATCCATCTGCACAGGTAAGAGAAGGAGATGATTTGTGGACAGCTGTTCCTTGAATGCCTCTGAAAACAAGGGTAGATGCAACTGAGTTTGACAGATGTTCCATGGGTAATACAACTTCATATTCCTGAGTTGTTTCCTCATTGACACTAACGAGGGGCAAACTAGGCTCAGGTGCCTTCTCAGTTGTATCCACAAAAATGCTCCCTGAAGAATGATCCTCTCCAGAAAGGATTATGCCTGAATGCAGCATTTCATTCTCAGGTTTAGGCAAGTTTTCAGAAAGTTCTGTTTTAACTCGAATCAAATCACAGATTGAATCACTTTGCCCTAGAGTTACTTGAATGCCAAAGCTTGCCTCTTGTGGTTCAGGGGAAGGACACTGAGGTGGTGATGCTTCAGCAGTTTCTGAGGGGTAAGAAATAGTTGATGGCACACATACAGATGGTGATGTGATGCTTTCAAAATCCTGGCCCCCATTAGAGGTTAATCCTGGATGACAATCAGACTGGCATACCGTGGTGACAATTGCTGATGAATTATCAATGGGTGAAAATGAAGCAGATGAAGCCATGGAAGCAAGATCTTCTGTTTCAGATGCTTTAGTTTGAGAGCTAGAGGATGAAGGCAACGAATTCAAATTGGCAGACCGACAAGCCTTTTGTGAGGGATCAAAATCAATCACTGTCATTGTAGTCATGCCTGTGGATTTGGGAATGGCAGGGGAAGGGATTACAGAAAGTGATTTGGGTGACGAAGGTAAACAAGCTATGGATGAGGTTGTCAGGGGCAACACGTCTGTGTGTGTGACAATTGGCTGACTGGCCATCGATTTCAATGTTGTTTCTGGATGAGATATTCCACATACTGAAACTAATGACTCAATGGGTTTGGTGACGCTAACATCTGGTACAATGGCATCGACAGATGACGTGGGTAATTTGGGTGGGTGATGACTTTCACAATCACCTGCAACATCCTGCACGAGAGGCTTTGCAGTGTTACTCATCAGTGGATCTATCACCTTTGGTGCAGATATACAAGAAGTACGTGCTTGACCTGACTACACATCCAAATTACGTTGTGCAGAAACTGGCATGCTTCCAAGAGTGTCTGAAGCCAAAGTATTAGTGGCCATGGAGGGAACAACTTGTACATCAATTGATGATGTTATCCCACTTGAAGAATCGGTGCTCACTTCGGTAATGGCGTTTGATGAAACTGCATGAGATTCCCCAGCTACCTGAGGGTCTTCCTGTAAAGGTGGTGACAAAGAGGGGCCGGGTGAAGCAGCAGGTGAAGCAACAGATGAAAATGTTTCAAATGTGGCACTGACTGTGTTAGTACTGGTAATATCTGTGGTAGGAGATAACAGATCAGAGGAACTCATTTTACAGGCGATTTGTGTCTCAGCTGTCTCATAACTGGTTCTTACAGGCCCTGTCGTTGAATTGGATGTGATTGATGATGGATCAACTTCAAAGGCCTCCCTCTTAAGGTTAATAAGAGTTTGAACAGGAGGTGTTACACTTTTTACACCACTTGAAAGTGAAGATGATGATGATGCGGAGGCTGTTGGAAATGGTGGCGGCAATGATTGAGATGATGATGGTGATGATAATGGAGGTAGTGATGATGATGATGATGATGATGCTAATGAAGATGCCATAGGTTTCAATGAGGATGAAATAATCCTGGACACTTTTTGCCATTGCTGTTTTCCAAAGGATTCATCTTTGCGTGCCTTGTAGGCTTCAAGGGCCCTTGCCAGATCAGAAATGACGGGTTTCTTATCTTTCAAAGATAAAGATGGCAGCTGTGGTGATGTAATCAAAGATGACGCCAATGGCAACGATGATGTAATCAAAGATGACGCCAATGGCAACGATGATGATGATGATGATATGACAGGCTCTGATGCAGTAGTAGTGCTGTTGAGACCAGCTTTCTCTACCATCACAGTGCTGGGATTGCTGTGGGAATATGGAGTATGCATGCTTTTATTATTACCACTTGACAAGTCTGAAACAGAAGCCATCGACATGGGAGGAGATGACAAATTCTGAGGCATGACAGATGTCACTGGGTTCCAAGAATCAGATGAGTCATTGTGAGTACTCATATTGAACAGAGAAGAACGTTGAGGCTTTCTGTCAGACATCTGATCTGAAGTCGACTGCGACACTGATGAAATTGACGATGATGAAAATGATGATGGTAAATATGATGACGATGTAGATGATGATGATGATGATGACGACGTTGCTGTTGATGATGATGACGATGATGCCAGGTTAGAAACAGGAGCGTGAAGCAATGGTACTCTTGGTTCCATTTTTACTGATCGTAATAGTGTTTTCCTGTCTGGCGCTGGAGCCACAGGAGATGCCTCTTCAACAGTCCCGGTACCTCTTTCATTTTTGCTTGCTTTTGAAGAAAGGTTAGTGTTTGAGCCTTGACCACTTATATTGTTTTCTATGGAAGAGCTTGATGAACTAGATCTACTTACAACAGCAGGGGGTTGAACAGGTAGCTGGGGGAAAGGTGGCCTTGGTGGACACACAGGTGAACCTTGACTTCTCATCATGCCAAAATTTGCATCTGGTTGCAAGTTAAACTGACGATATGCGACAGCTTCTTGCAATACATCAGGCCGAGGTTGTCGAGGTTGTGAACCACTGGGTTTCTGAATTCTTGGGTGCAGGGATATTTGGCCTGGATGAGCACTCTGTTGTTTCCTTAGACTTTCTCCTTTGTGACTTTCGGCACGTAACCTCATCATTTGTTCTTGGATATGCTGTGATACATAGTTCTCATGGTGTTGTAAATAAGATGGTGGGGTAAAAGTGGAAGACATAGTGTTAGCAGGCTGTGTGGCTGTATCCTGTGACATGACTTGTCTGACACTCATTATATTCTGCTGTTTCTCAGCAGATCTTGGATCATTACCAAAGGGATTGTTAATATTATTTGAACCTTTCAGTGGCCCATTAGAATGAGCAATTGCTGATGGAGTCACATGGGGATTATTATTATTACTTGGATGACCTGATGCTGCTTGATGTGATGGTCTTGTAAACCTTGGAGCTTCTTGAGAATTTTGCATTAATGGCTCCTGGGAAAGCGTTTTTTGTTTTGACACAGGTTGTCTAGGTTGAGGTTTGTAAGGCAGCGGCAGTGACTGCTGAGGTGGGACAGTTGCATCAAGAAAAGATGGCAACTGGACACCTGATACTGGCAGATGTAAAAATTCAGGACAATTTGAAGGTTGAACTTCATTATTCCTTGAGTCAACTGGCTGGTTTTTCTGTTGCCCAGATTTCTTTACTGGTAAGTTGCTGAAACTGTTCAACATGTCATCTATTTCCTTCAAGCTTTTTGTCTTTGAAGAAGATTCAAATTTTTGCTTTTTCTCCAACGGCTGATCAGATTTGCCAGATGCAAGTGGATGTAGAGCGGCTAAATCTGGTTGTGTTGAAGTGGCTACATTAGAAGATTCATTTGCGACATTCACCTCCAATTTTCTTTTGCCATGTGAATCGTTTTCACCTTTGGATGGAACTGGAGCAGAATCTATTTTGTTATGTTTATTTGAGGTTGAGAAAGACATAGGATCATTAGATTTACCTTGTTTTGACACATTATCAGTTACAGTCCTTCTTGGACCACCCGTATGTAAATTTTTATTATGAAGATCTGGAGAATTAACACTCCCTGAAAAGTTACCATTTGAAGATAAATCATGAGGAAAGACTTGCGCAGGTTTGGGCTGGTTGCGGGAGATTTCTTGTTTAGCATTGTTTCTCCTCTCAGAAATGTTTGCTGTTGAATGAGATGAACTAAAGGAAGCGTGACGTGGATCATTAAACCTGGGTGGGTTTTTAACCTGCTCCAGATTGACCATAACAGGGTGACTGGGTGGTTCTTGTGAAAAAGATGTAAAACGGGGCAACATGTTGCCAGTTTTTAAAAATTCTGTACATGCAACCATGTGGTTTACAGTCGGTCTGAAAGTCATATGGGTAGGTAACATGGGAGTGAGGCTGCAATCCAAAGGAGAACTCAGTGGAACCTCTGGTGGGCGTGGATGTGGATGCACAGCAGTAAATGCAGGATTTGTTGGAACAGCAAAGCGAGTAAACAATGGTGTGATATGAGATGTGATGTTTGG
Source organism: Plocamopherus tilesii (assembly GCA_037974505.1). Lineage (NCBI taxonomy): Eukaryota > Metazoa > Mollusca > Gastropoda > Nudibranchia > Polyceridae > Plocamopherus > Plocamopherus tilesii. The sequence goes on from JBBPCV010134302.1 coordinate 7,293, forward strand.
GGCATTCATCTGATGAGCAATATTTCCTGGGGCAGTAAGCAGGAAATTGGGAGGCATCATTTGATTCACAGTCACAACAGGAGAATAAAGGCCATGAGGAGGTAAGGTCACATGGGGAGGTGGGTTACAAGGAAATTCACTGACCAAAGGTTTTTGGTTGATAACCGATGGAGTCGTGACAGTGCTATGAATGGTTGTTGCATTATGGAAAATGGATGGTGCCAAATTTACACAAACAGAGAGAGGGTGTGGAATTTTGAAGACACCATTTGAATGACTCTCTTTAGAGAGAGATGGATGATTTGAAATGTTTTCCTTGGTCATGACCCTTTTTGTGATTGATTCTCTATTTTGATTTTCCGTGTTTTCAATTCTGCTTTTAGTTTTAACTTGAGTTTCTTTCTCAAGGACATTTGCTTCAAATATGGAAGATGAAACCTCTTCTCCCTTTGCCAATACTAAGTCAGTCACAGATTTATCAATATACTGCTTTATGGTTGATGGATTTTTAGAAGAGTCATTGACTTTTTCAATTTTAGGGCCATTTGAAGAATCTTCAGAACTTGGGTCTACACCACTGAAATCAATGGGGGATTGCACTTCCTCTGTGAAATCACACTCAGCTAGATCATCATAATCTTCCCACTCACTATAGTTGACTCTTTTTGTTTTGCGTCGAGCCCTCTTTTCAGTGCTGCTGTCAGCAAGAGCTTTCACTGATGACTTTTGATGAGTTGATGAAGCTACAGACCATATCTCTATTTCAGTACCTGACGATGCTTCGGGTGAAACAGATGCTGTTGCTTTGGAGGCCTTGACTAAGGTAGTTAAGATGGGCATATGTTGATGATCAGGCGATGAGGAAGATGACACTGAAGCGTCCAGATCATTAGAACATTGTTTCTGTGAACTCTGTTTGGGACCATGGTCACACTTTACAGAGTTATCATCAACATCATCATGGAGAAGAGAGAGTTCCTTCAAGACCCACTCTTCTTCTTTATCAAGATTAAGCTGCGATGGTGGTACATAATCTAAGGAGGCAATCTCACTTATCAAAGTCTCCAGATTTGTCATCTTATCTAAAGTATCAGCAGTCCACATATCATGCCCATTTTTCTGCTCTTCACTTGGCATTGTATTTAGTACAGAGAGGAGATTAGTCCTCTCCTTAACTGTTTTTTTTGTTTTTGTCAGCTTCATTTTTGATACTTTCCCAACATCCTTACATTTGGATGGTGATATTTTTTGCGGGCTTGAGATTATGACAACTCTGGACTCCTCTTCCCCGCCACCATTACCTTGACCGATCAACTTACTCAATGAAGCTCTCTCAAGCGAAGCCAGTCTCTTCCGTTCACGATAAACAGCATGCCGTTTAGCTGCTAATTCCCGTTTCTTCTGAAGCTGCTGCTCAAGTCGTTGTTGCCGCAGCAGACGAGCTTCATTAAATTTACGTTGCCTTTCTTCTAGCACGGCACTAGACAGTGGGGTGCTTTCTGGGTTGGCATATCGAGAAAGTGACTCTCTTCTTGGATAATGTTGAAATGATCTCCATGATGATTGAACATTTCGGTTTGCTCCAGGCAAATCTGAGGACGAAATAACAGAAGACAAGATTTCAAACATTAAACACATGAAAAGACAATAATTTTAATTTTCACTAAGGCTTTCCTTCAACATGCTTTCATTTCACTAAGAAACAAAGTTAAAAGACTTTCCAATTTGTTTTGAAATACTACAGTTCCTAAAAATAATTATGTGATTTTAAAATACAGAACAATAAGGTAGATTCAAGGGCCCTGACACTGTTAACATCACCCTAATTTTGTCTCAATTTGAAGGTTGACTATCTTTTTTCCTCCAAAAGTTGCAGCCAAACACAAATGTTACACATTCAACTATTTGGGCTATCAGCATCAAGGGCTATGTTCGTTGTCCAGAATTATTTCATTTCCATTTTGCACATAGACATTCAAAACTAGTCAAGGATACCACTTAAAGGGAAACCCTTTTAACACATTTTTATGAGCCAATCTGTCTGTACATGTTTAAGAAATGTAAAATTTGGAAAACAACACCAAACTAATACCTATTTGCCTCCTTTCCATATGTTCAAGATGATCACTTGAAACTTTTATACAGTGGATCTTGTGAGAAATCAATTTGCTTAAATCAGAAGCCAACATTTCTCCCCAATCCAAATTTCCCCCTTTTATAAATTCTATTTCTGATAAATCCAACTGCATTGTTACTATAGTCCACTTAACCAACAACCAATTACAGTCAACTGGCAGTACAACATTATTACATGAATTAGAATAATATAAGAAAGGCTTATGAGAAAGGAAACAATTGTTGGGAAAAGAGAGGAGAAACTTACACTCATATATATAATATTTGCTTTGTATAAAGATAGTCCTTCATGTTTGAGCTTTACTACTGTCTATCACTTGATAAATGAATGTAACAAATGTGCATTGATTGCCTTATGCACTGTGAGCAAAGTTATGTAGATTTAGCGGCTCTCTTCACCTTTCCAGCCTTAGGGCGACATGCAATAGCTTTTGATCTACCCATGTATTGAAGGCTGTAAATAGCAGAAATAATGTGACCAAGGTGCCATTTGTATAACTTATAAAACAGCTTTGCTCAATAAATCAAACCTGGAGATGCCTCAATCTAGCCCTGCAAGTATTATCTTCATATCAACAAGAATTTATCACTCTTGATCTCAGCCTACAGAAGGACAAAAGACTTTTTTTTCCTGACAGAACAGGTTTGGGGATTGAGTTTATTTCTTTTTGAGTTCTAACCTTTAAGTAATGCTTTGGTCCAATAGAGTAATGTGTCTTGTATTCCATAATATTTTAGCTTTTAAAAAATAGCCCATGGTAATCTACCTTATTGAAGGTTTTCAAGAAATCTAAGAGTACTTTTTTTCTAAATCTATGTTGGATGTTGTCAAGTATATCATTTGCTTCTAATTGAGCCATTATTTGATCGTATGACGTATTGTAGAAGTCAACAACATACAGATGTTACAGATACAGAGGTCTATAATTTTCTGGTTTATATCTATCTTTCTTTTTAAAAAGTGGAATAATATAATTGAGTGAAATCTGGAATAAGAGAACAAACATCGCAAATGATTCAAGTGCCTAGAGTTTCAATTTTAACTGGACCCATAGCTTTATGTTCATTTAAATTTAGCGGTAATTTGAGCACTCTATTTTAGTGATAGCGACTGGGGTTATATTGGGCTTTGAAAAGTACATATTTCATTTTTGGGATAGGATTTGAAAAAAAATCTCGACTAGTTTAAAAGGTCTGCTTTAGTTTTTGGGTCCTGAACAACTGTGTTACTATTTTTTAGGTCTGAAATTCTAAGCCCAAAGCTTTTCATTATTTGTCTCATTATTTATCATATTGTTTACATATTCAACATGAGCCGATCTGCATGTTTGTTGAGTTTTCCTTTTGATATCATTTTACATGTTTTTAAATCTTTCAAAATTGATTTTCATTGACAAAACTTTTTTTGTCTTTTTACATGCTAATCATTTAGGTAGTCTGTAGATGGAAATGACTTGAAGTTAGTTTTGATGGCGCATTATTTCTATTATTTTCATTTGGTTTTCTTTAATGTTATCCTACATCTCATTTATGTCACTATTTGTATAAAAAGATACCAGCGATTTCTTTAATGTTTTCAGTATCACTTTTATTCCAAAGTATGATTGTTCTAGGTTTTTCTTTTTTTCTGGATAAAGTTTTGTTGTAATTAAATAATGCATCATGATCACTTAAGCATAAATTTACATGTATATTGTGAATCTTCAATTTCCTGAATCTTTATAGGAAAACTTGTGACCCGTCTCCTGCAAATGGGATTTTTCTCCTGTCATCTGACAATGAATATAATGTAATAAATATATACCTCTACAAATTGACACATACTACTACAATATTTTATCCTATATCCTCTGAACATAGTTAATGTAAATGTCAATTTAAGTCAGCTATTTTGTACAATCCCAAGGCGTTGACCTAAAGCAACTTTCACTATCTGGCATTACAACAAATTTTCTTATAATTTGCTACATCAGAACTCCCTTCAAAGGAAGAAAAAAAGATCTCCCTCCTTCCCTCTCCCTCTTTTAATTCAATTACAAGTACAAAATGAAAACAACATACCAGTATAGTCAGAACGCCCACAAATGGGATTTTCAGCCAGAAATGCAAGAAGTTCCTTTGTGAATTCTATCTCCTGGATACCACAGTATTCATTTTGTGCTTCTCCATTTAAGTGGGTTGTCTGATCTGCAGCACTACAGATGACCTGTATGGTCACATGTTTATCAGATATGACTTTCTTCATCTTTTCATTCACCATTTTAATCCTCCATCAAATGAATGGGCCAGGAAAGAATGGTTTTGAACAATGAAATTGTCCATGATGTCTCTTAGCAGTCTGTTTTGCCAGCTGTTGAAGTTGAATCAGTTGTCAACTGCATTCAATGAAAAGGGGAAGGTGGAAGGAAATGGTTACATATTGAGTAATAAATTCAACTAAAAGTAGAAGTGTATGTAACTCTTATCTGGATTATAATACAATCACTTTTGTTCCTTCAGAGGTTGACACGATGAAATAAAATAAAATACTTCCAAAACACAAGGAAGACATGTCACAGCCATTCATCATTTTAATGACAATTTTATGAATATTTGTTGCTACCGTTTTTTCCTTTTTTTTTTTTTTTTTTTATTAATATTTAAAGTCAGATATAAAATGAAAGCTCCATCAAAATTTCTTTCTTTTTAATACAGTAGTCTCTGCTTCTTACACTCTCCGTATAACACAGATCAGATAAAACTAAAGAAGCGGAAGAAATCCCAACAACCTAAAGTTAAAGTAGATCTCACCTAAATTTAAAATAGACCTAAGAATAGGTCAGCAAACTAAGAATAATTTTACAGTTGGTGTCAGATTTGAACTTCAAGGAAAATGTTCCCAACCTGAAGAAATATGGGAGGAGATGAAAAAAATCAATTAATGAAGCAATGACTGAAAATGTCCCCCTCTTTTCTTCCTCAAGTACCAGGTCTGATACAGACATCGCTGATCATGGCACCCCATTTACTTCTATCTTCAAACAATCTCAGAAAGATCATATTATTTGTATTACACTTAGTTTTATTAGTCGTCCAGTAATTTAAGCTCTGTAAATATGTTATTCTTTGTCAGCCTCAAGTCCTTTTCTCTTCAATTTTTCCACTAAGGGCTAGATGTTCAAGATCTTGGTGTCTATTTATATGGCCTAAAACCTTTAGCTGTCTTTTCCTGATTGTCTTAATTAATTATCTCTCTACTCCCGCTTCTTCTGGTACTGCTTTATTACTCTTCTTATCTTGCCATTAGATTCTTAACATTCTCCATACAGGTTAGGGTTAGGAGTTAGGGCAAGTGTTTTGGTGGTAGGGATAGGGGTAGGGGGCTAGGAGATGATTTTTATTTACTTCATCCCCATCCATATTCATGAAAGTGAAAGAACCGTTTAAAAAGCACAACAACTAAAAAAAGGGAGATATGAAAAATACCTATTATATTAATGACAATAGCCTAGACATGATGACAATCATTTGTAGAGATTATAAAACCAAAAAGAAAAAGAAAAATAGGACAAAATCAACACGAAGTACATCTAGATCTATATCTAGTCGCAATCCAAAGGAAGGACATCTTAAATAAAGAATTCAGCATGATGTATTCGCAACGACCGATTTTAATCTCGATACTCAGCACTCAACAATGACTATTAACTAAGGGAAACAAATTACGAAAAATATTTTATTTATTTCAATGAATTGCCACTTGGTAATTACTTCTTTATGAAATTATCATATTAATTGCGATTATAATATTGAATTAACATTCACCTTTTTTTCATATCGACATTTCACAACATCGTGTTCGAACATTAGTGCTATTTACAACAATTCTCTAAATGCATATATTCAAATTATAAACACAAACAAATGAGCGCAGATGAGAGAGACACTATATAACACGAATCCCGAAACTTATTAACGAT
>JBBPCV010135412.1:0-13376 GCA_037974505.1 Plocamopherus tilesii
TATGTATGTATGTATGTATGTATGTATGTATGTATGTATGTATGTATGTATGTATGTATGTATGTATACATGCATGCATGCATGCATGCATTTATGTATGTATGTATGTATATATGTATGTATGTATGTATGTATTTATGTATGTATGTATGTCTGTATTATTGTGTGTATGTATGTATGTTTGTATGTATGTATGTATGTAAGTATGTATGTGTGTATGTGTGTATGTGTGTCTGTATGTATGTCTGTATGTATATATGTATGTATGTATGTATGTATATATGTATGTATGTATTTATGTACACGTATGTATAATATTAAGTATGTATGTATGTATGTATGTTTGTATGTATGTATGTAAGTATGTATGTGTGTGTATGTGTGTATGTATGCATGTCTGTATGTATATATATCTGTATGTATGTATGTATGTATGTATTTATGTATGTATGTACATGTATGTATAAAATTAAGAACTGCACATGTAAGTATATTAGGGCTTTTAATATGATGTAACTGTATACATGTATTAGAGCCTACACATATTATGTAATTGTATATTACGAACTACACATATAACTACATGTATATAATATCGATATGAGGGCTTATATATTTACGTATATTTTAATTAGAACTGCACGGGTAACTAGATATATTAATATTAATAATATTATATTAAGATTTATTATTAGGGTCTACACATATACCTTCGTATTGGAGTCTACATGTTATGTAGATCATATAACTGTATAATAAGACCTACACACAATGTAATTGTATACTTATACATGTACATGTATGTATTAGGAACTACACATACAACTGTACATATGTATAAGTGTTAGGGCCACAAACGAAGGCGTATATTAGAAACTAAGCATGTACATTATTGTAACAGCTTATTAGTATCAGGGCCTACGCATTTATGTGTATAATGTATATAGATTAATATAATATCTCTTCTTCAGCTTCAACTTTAACCTTTTTATCAATCATTACAATGACGCGGATAGCTCAGTGGCTAGGGCACTCGACCACCAAGCCAAATGTCAGGGGTTCGTTCCTAGGCTGTGCAGGCTTGAATTAAAATCCGAGTTTTTCGGGGTTTTTTCTGCATCCTGTTCCTGTGGTAGGCAGGATAAATGAATGCCTAGTCCCATCGGAGACGGACGATAAACTAGGAGGTCCCATGTACCTTTGCGCATGTAAAAGAATCCACGGGGGTTAAAATCGAAAAGAGCAAGCCATATCGGCCGCCGCCCTGGCAAAGTTCAATTCCTGCCAAAGTTCTTTCGGACCTCAGACTTATTGGATTCCACTAGTAGGTAGGAAAAACGATACCGAGAAGGTTAATATCATTATTATCAAAATCATAATTGGCCTTTTCCAACTTCTTTCATGTACTTTTAATAAATTTGTTCAAAATGACTGCTTGGTTAAAGTGAAATACATGTAGCTTGGTAAAGAGCTTGAATAAACAGCTGTAAACTGATGTCATCATACCAGATGTCAGCAAAGCATTATTTTTTATATGTATCATGAAGCCCACGATCAAACTTTAAGTACTGAAGTTTCAGCCTTTTCCTGAAGAAGCAGTACGGTATGCTCTATAAATGCCACAAAAAAACAAAACAAAACAAAACACAACAAAACAAAAACTAAACCAAACCAAACCCAACAAAACAACGAATTTTTTTCTATGTAAACGCCATATTCTGTGTAAAATGTATCCAATAAGATTTTGGTTGGATTGAGTTGGAAGCTTCTTGCAAAATGGATTCTCCTAGTGACCTAATCATACATGTAATAACAACGAGGCCTTTGACGCACAAAGAAAGGGCAAACACGGGCATAAGATATACATGTACATATAATGTACATATATCGAGGTGTTTTCTTGGTAGTCCATCGAACCGATGATGCCTGTCCTCATGTGTCCTGCCCTTGATGTCATCTGTGGGCACAGAGATGGCTCGTAAAGCCAATTCTTGATCGGCAGACGTGGGTGCAATGGGGGCAAGGACACTGTCCAGGGTGGTCAGGATTGATGCTTGACCGACTTGGCGCCTTTCTCTTTGATCGTACTGCAGTCGCATCAGCTCGCCTTTTCTCCACGCAGTTGTCGCGCGCCTGAATTGTGAGTGAGTGTGAGGGCACGCCTGCCTCGTCTGGCTGAAGAACAAAGCACAGTTCCAGCTGTTTGAGTCTGAGAGGGATTTCCGATTACCGAGCTTGACGTTGGACTTCACGCAGTCCCTAAATCTTTTGCGTGGTCTGCCTTGGTTACGCCTTCCCGAAGCATTTTAATGTTAGTTAGCCACACAACAAACATTGCGTTGACAGCCTGTGGTCATACATTCGGATCACATGACCAAACCACTCGCACATGTACAAGGGGAACAACCAATTTAATGCTTGCCTAGTGAATGATATCAAAACGGTTATTTTTCATTTGGGGTTTAGATTTTTTGGGTCTCCTCACTAAAACACGACGACCTATTTCAATTGCATTTTTGTTCTATTTAATCCTACATCCAAAGGTGGCGACATACTGTTCATAAAAAACTAAAAATGTATCACTACCACCACAGATCAGCAAATTCATCATGTGACCAACAAGAAAAATGTAAAATTTTGACATCTAACAATGTGTGTATACATAATACATTATGTACTTCAATTTTCTTTTTTTTTTTTGGAATGAATAAAGTTATAGAATTAAATTGAACCGACATACATTTTGCCAGTGTCACGGAGCAACACAACAGTAGCCATGGATAAAGCCCACTCCATGTATAACTTTAATGACTGAAGGCCTAAAGCTAATTCAAAACAGCAGCCTGAAGGCATTAGTTAATAGATACTACTTCTACTCAATGGCCTTTTGCATCTCTGTCGATGGACTGGGATGCCTCGGCAACTTGTACAGGTCGTGTTTGAGTTCACATCATCAGCATATGCTATTTCTCTCGGTATGATTAATTAGTGTGTAGTTTCAGATGGTGGATGAACGTTTCTTACATCTCTTAATCATAATTAATGCATGTTCTTGATAAATGATGAACAGTATCGTGCTTAAGCAGTCTCCTTGCAGAGTCACGATATTACTGTCGATTTTTTTCTTAATGGTTGCTCCGTGGATTTTAGGTTGTATGTTGGTGTTGCTCAGGAGAAATCTTATTATTCGTGTTTCATCTTCCTGTAGTATGTTTTCTAATATTTCAGTTAATTTAGATCTAGTTCTTTCTATAAATTGTGTCAAAAGCGGCAGGCATGTCAATTCCTGTAATATTGATTTGGATTCTTTCCTTCTTTATGAGATGGAATAGCAAAAAGCACACATTGGTTGAATGTCCATATTCTTTTCATGATCTCATAGATTAACAGCAAAAAGAACAGTTTGCCTCCTCAACTATAGTGCAATGAATTTTCAGGCAGTGGTTACTGTAACTGTAACATAAGTAAGCAAAAAATGTTAATGGAGACAAACACTAAGCAATGGAGAAACAAATGGCAAGCAACATAAACTATAACAACATTAAACGCAAATTATTAGCAATACATTCAATTTATTCATTCTTTAATTCTTACATTTAAAATAAACCAGGAATTTTAAAATACATTCTTTGATTGTCAAAATGACAATTTCTTAAAGAAAATATCTGTTGAACACATCAAATTGTATCTGTAAATGGATCGTTGAAAAATAATGCCTGAATAATCCTTCAGAAAAACAAACATAAAATAGAGATCAGCTGATCATTCTAAATGCTGAATTGGTGTTGATGGCGCTGGAACTACATGTATGTCTCAAAGAAATCAGGAAAGTTGTGCGCAGTCTTCTACATGACTTTTTATACATGTATCCACTGATAACTATATTTTCTGGTAATTTTTGTCTCCTTACATGTCCAAGAAAACTTAACAGCCATTTTTTAAAGATGTTAACGAACCTCCTTGCATCTTTTCTCTAATATCTTATTGTTATTAATTTTGATAGTATTTTTAACAATCTCTGAAAAATCAATATTTCAAATGATTCTGAATGTTTGAAGCATTCTGTACTTGGAAGTCCCAGATTCACTAACACATAGCGACGCAAAAGTCACATACGTCTGCATTGTTTGTAAAATTTGTTTTCATTTTAAATTCTGAAGCGACTTGGATGAGTCAAATGGTGTCAATTTTAGACTTCGCTAACAGCCATTTTTTAAAGATGTTAACGAACCTCCTTGCATATTTTCTCTAACATGTTCATGTTGTTAATTTGGGCTGTCCACAGTTTTTTTAACAATCTCTGAAAAATCAATATTTCAAATGATTCTGACTGTTTGAAGCATTCTATACTTGGAAGTCCCAGATTCACTAACATATAGTGACGCAAAAGTCACATACGTCTGCATTGTTTGTAAAATTTGTTTTCATTTTAAATTCTGAGGCGACTTGGATGGGTCAAATGGTGTAAATTTTAGACTTCGCTATTGCAATTCTTAGCTTTATTTCAGCTGTGTCTTTACAGTCATTTGTGATAGATACACCTGGATACTTGAACATTTTCATCTGATTGATCATAATACTCCTTTACTAAATGGCAGATCTTCATCTTGCTTGGACACAACCATGCATTCTGTCTTTTTCACATTCTGTAACAGTCTTTGTACTTCACTCATTGCCACTAATTTGTCTAACATTAACTGGATGCCTTGTGGTGTGTAAGCCATTTGTGCAATAGTGTCAGTGCATCTTAGATTTGTCAAGTTGACCCCACCAAATTATATGCATTTCATGTCCTTAATTTCTCTAAAAATCATCTCACTATACATGTTGAAGAGGTCTGACATGAGAATGCAGCCCTGTCTTACTCCTTTTATTTTTAACATTTAAGAACTCTAATGGCAAGTCACATGGTGTGGTACTTAGCTATTTAGAGGTCTTCCCATTAATACCTAAGAGTCTAATAATATCTTGAAAAGGATGTTGCATTTCACAGTCAAATGCTTTTGAGAAGTCTATGAAGCGTAGATGGAGCCTTTCAATGGATCTTTGAACTGATGAGGCCTTAAAAAGTAAACATTAAGCTGACTGTTCTTTTTTCTTTCACAAAGCCAAATTGTCACCCAATGCATCAATTATATCATTGAGATGTCATCCTCAGCAACTATATCCCTTTTCTCATCTCCTTACAGACGGCCTATAACTCTTCTCGATGTATTTTTGGTCCAATTATTTCTTCTGTTCGTTGATCTTGTGAACTGTCTCTGCTGTCATCAGATGCTGAGTAAAGATTTTCAATATATTTCGGTCATCGCTTTAGAAAAGTTTGATTGTCCATTAAGTTCCCTCTGAGTCTCTCATGCAGTTTCCATTTGATGACAATTTTTCCCCTGTTAAATTCTTTTTGGAGTCATGAAACAGTTTTATATTCTTATTCTTATGTTTTGCCATTGATCTGCAGTCCTCATTAATGTAACTTTTCTTTGCTTTGATACACTCTCTCTTAATAGGGCAATCTATTTGCTTGCATTCTTAACTGCTCTTCTCACAGTACCTGCTTACATCCATCATGTTTAGGATTTCTTATAATGCCAACAACAACAATATTAATATCAGTATAATATAAAAAAGCCTTCCCCTCTCTTTGCCAGTCTCTATAACAATAATATCAATAATTACAAAAGCCTTCCCCTCTCTTTGCCACAGTCTCTATAACAATAATAATATCAATAATTACAAAAGCCATCCCCTCTCTTTGCCACAGTCTCTATAACAATAATAATATCAATAATTACATAAGCCATCCCCTCTCTTTGCCACAATATCTATCATAATAACAATTATAATTATAATAGAATAGAAGAATAGAATAGAATTATTAATGGGAGAGTACTAAAAAAAAGAATAGTCTATGTGGTCAATGTTATGAAGTATTTTATATACGGTAATTGAATTAGGTCTCCTCTTTTTCTTCTGTATTTCAGAGACAGGAGGTTTAAATAGTGTAAACGTTCTACATAAGATCTATCCTTAATAAAAGATATCAGCTTAGTAGCACGTCTTTGAATATTCTCAATCACAATAGACTGTCTCTTAAACAGAGGGCGCCATATGCAATTGCCATACTCAAGTAAAGGCCTGACAATTGACATATATAGCGCAAGAAACATTATAGTATCATATAACCAAAGCTACGATTAATAATACCTATCATCTTTGAAGCTTTATTGACACATGAATTTATATGAACATAAAAATTGAGATTACTATCAAATATAATCCCCAAATCTCTCTCAGAATCAGTACTATTCAGAACCACATTCATATCATTACCAACATAATACTTATTCTGGGGATTATTTTTACCAATGTGTAGAACTTTACATTTTGAGACATCGAAATATAACTGCCATTTCCTGGACCATTCTAAAAGACCATTTAAGTCCATTTGCAATAATTGTGAATTCATAGCGGATGAGTAAATTTTGGTATTGTCTGCAAATATTTTACAAGTTGAAGTAACATTGTCAGGAAGATAATAATAATAATAATAATAATGATAATAATAATAACAATAATTATTATGATAATAAACAGTTAAAAAGCAATGCCGGTTATCTTTTTCCAATAAAGTAATAAAATAATTGTATCTTTACCACAACCAAAAATCCTTGTTGCTGACTAATGAGGTATGTTGGCCCATAGAAATATAGATCAAGACTAAAACCAATAGTCATAAATGCAAGAAATATCCATGGTAAAAGTCATTAAAGCTCCTTAGGTCAATGAGTGTGATAAATGCGTCCTAATCCAATTGGTTTGGATTGGTTATCCAGTCTTTTCTTTCTTTTCATTCAGGGCCTAGACTCATGGGAAAAAGAAAAAAATAAGTCAGAAACAGTTCCCTGTGTAGGGATAAACTTAATTAGTTAGTTTATGGTAACAATAAATAGCCCATAACTTAAATCATACACAATCTTATTAACAGGCACTTGTATTGTGAAATTCAGTAGATCAAAACAACAATAAAAAACTCTTTTCCAACACATATCACATCAGCCTTTAAGCATGTTGTGAGATAATAATGATTATAAAAAAGAAAGTTAGCCTATTCAAATAATATAAAAATATGGCTGTTTCTGATCAGCATGAATACTTCAATAAAATCAACTGCTGGTATGATACAGAAGCAAATAGAATGAAATATCTTGTCCTATTGCCTCTTAAAGCTCCTATTATCCTTTAAAGCTAAGTAATACAAAACAACACAAACACTTCAAACACACAGCTCAAATTCTCCAACATTGTTAACCAATCCTATAGGCACCATTTATTATACTCATGTTTCCTTTGTATTAATGGCATGAGTATCTTCAACCTCAACACAAGCAAGTCAACCAGATTGATCTTGAAAGCAAAGATAAAGCCAAATTGCTGAGAAAAAAGGGCTAATGAATAAGGAATAACCAAAGATGAAAGACAACCTGTGTTGCAGCAATGGATCAAACTTACAAGCTTACAGGAAAGGAGGAAATGAAAAGGCATGGTCGACATATTTTTATCCAAAGTTCCAAGACTAGCGCTATATATAATCTCAGAAGACATTTCATAACCAACTTAATCCATTGTGAGCTTGTAAATTTAACAAGCACCTATTGAACGCCACAGAGCACGTTACCAACAACTTAACTAAAAATACTATCTTGCCGTTCCATTACGAACACAGAAAGACCATGTAGGCATTCCAGCAGATGAATAGGATAATAGGATGGTCCAATCATGAGACAAAGATGACTTTTAAAGGTACAAACATACAAACCATACACAACTTATCCTGAGAGGCCAACTGCTTATTAAATGCCAATCAGTTGATCGATGAGGTTTACAAAAACGATACAAAAATATAGATGATTAGTAATGATATACCTTTAATGCAAACTGAGGCAGACTGAAAGAGCTTCTATGAATGGAAGTGTTATAATATCTCAACTGCATCCTTTCAACATCCTCCTCTGATAACTTTTTGACAGGTTCTTGGAAATCTGTATCCTGCAAAATGTTTAAAAGGTAGCGTTAAAGAACAATGCATGGAAAATTAAGTAAAAGAAACTGGTGAGAATGAAAATGGGAATAAAAAGTAAGAAAAAAAAACCCCAACAACCCAAAAAGCAAACCCAGTTCAAGAGAATACTATAAGTTTGTTTCTCTTTGTTTGATTTTAGTAATTTAAGTGGCATAGGGAGGGGGGATACAGCTTCGTAAGTGTTATTGAAAATTGATGATGGTAACTTCTCATGTTGTATTTGTATGTTCTGGTGGAAAAAAAAGTTCTGGTACAGTGAGTGGATGCGAGCCTTTTTGGAAATTTTTATGGAATAAGGTCACACTTGATATTTGCCGATCCTCCAAGATTGGTCTTTGTAATTTTGCTAGTAGACAAACCTAGCCACTCTTTTTTTTACCTAATTGATTTTATTTTGTGATTTATGGGTAAGGATCCCAAGCAGTGTTTGCATATTCTATTGAAGGCCTGACTGGAGCAGTGATGGTTTAGGATTTTACTCTTTTGCAACATCTATTTACATTTCGACACAGAAGTCAAGAGTTATATTTGCTTTTGCAACCACTTCGTTAAAAACATTATGTCTAAATACTTCTTTGGTTGTTTTCTCCACCTATTTTTCTATGAATAATAGAGTATGCCATGAATAAAGACTAAATAAATGCCAATATATATATAAATGTATATCTTATATAAAAAAAACCCAACTTTTTCATGAATCGATTTTGTGGTACTGTGTTCTCCATAGCTACAAATCTATTGATCACCAACTTCCATATGAAGATAGACATTCCTTTGGAGCAGGTTTGTGTGATAATTGATCCAGATTTTAACGCGCCTCATACCCTTTATTCAGCCATTAAAATTTCCATTTTTTTGCTGATTCTTTAATTATCAACTGTGCAACCATGTAGAAAACGAAGCATTTCAGCAACACTTACTTCCCCTTCTTCAGTGAACAATAAACAAGATAAATGAGATAAAATTAAACGAAAGGCCACTCTTGGCAGATATACTGGCAGAAACAAGCAAAGGAGAGTTTCTCAATAGATTCAAGGGTGTTCTAAACTCTAAAAAGGTAGAGCTATAGAATTTACATGACACTCATAATGTAAATCTAAATTTAAATCTAGATCCACAGCTAGCATCACAGCGCCAAGACGTTAATGAAAATCTTAATGTAGATCTCGAATGATGTAATCTAGATCTAGATCCTAATGTAAATCGACAAGATCCTGATGTAAATCTAGATCTACATCCAGCTCCTCGCCGAGTTTTACGACAGGTTGATCTAGATCTTATGTATGGCTTGAGGTTCAGCTACACAAATTGCCAGCAGTGGATAAAAGCTCTAACTTCTCTCAAGCCAGGCTAAGAGGAAACAAAGGATTTATGCTGTTCAGATGGACTAAAAAAAGAAAGAAAAAAAACCCGCTAGAATAAGCCACCTTTTACCATTCTTCAAACGGGGCTATGCACGCATATTTATATATAAATAAAATAAAAGGGATACGTTACCTTTTTGCTTTCATCCAAACAATCAATGAAATCAATAAAAAAACAAAAAAGAAAACCAAAACTCAAATTTAAATCCGAAACAAGAGCAAAAGATGTCCCTCAAAGGAAAAGAGCCCACAACTACTTACGGCATCCAGTCCACACATGACAAAGCCAATCTGCCCGCATGGGTAGGTGGGGATGGCCACATAGGAGTAGGAGACAGATGGGTAAAGAGTTTTACAGAAATCCAACATGCCTTTGATCAGGTCCATGTGCACCCACATGCATTCCCCTGGAGAAACAACACATCATTGAAAAATTAACCAATATTTTCTTCTGGTCGTTACAGGTACATACATGTATAATACTGTAATAAAACTACGTTAACCAGTTTTCAAAGTTTTCTATAGTTTACTCTTTAAGTAGGCTTTCAACAGTCTATTTTATGGCAGCTTATGGCTATTTCTCTTCATTCTAAGCTGAAGATTGAAAGCTTTACACTCTTAATGGTACTGTTGAACTTGAAGAAAAAAATACCAAGAAGAAAAAGATAGTTAAAAAGCAATTTCAACGTGCAAGAAAAGTCTATATTCTAACCCCCAAAAATCTGAAAATGTCTGTCACTGTTTTATATAGTAAAACATTGATTTCATTGTTAGTTGTTCGTGGAGGCAGTCATTGTAAGAAGGACCATTGTAGAGAGATTCAACTGTACGACAATACCAGAATTTATCAACCATGAATTATAAAGAGTAAATTTCAGGCCTTTTCTAAATAACCAGAAGAAATGGGAACAAAAATGTTCTCATAAAAAAAAAATTTATTATGTTGAACAACATCCTTACCTTGACTGCAGACGATGCCTCCTGGTTTCAAAGCCTTTTTCATCAATTCATAATATTTCTTTTCAAACAGGGATGATGCAGGACCTGTTGGGATTCAAACAAATAAATTAGAGGTCACGTGGTGCTTTTTCAAAAGGATTCAGTGACTAAAATATGTACGTGAGCAGCATAAGAACTGAAAACGGAAAAAAATTATACAATATTTCAACAAAAGACAGAAATAAAAATATGCAAGACATAACATTCAATGCCCTCATTTCATTTATATTCCGTCAATTTGAAAAACACAGATACCAAAACATCTTCTGGTGGCTGGATCTAGAAGCACTGAAATTCATTTGTGCCACTTTATGAACAATGTCAGATAAAAAAAAAATCAATTCGGTGGAAATTGTGCCACATGTAGAAGAATTCCCACTAATGACAACAATAACCCAACATTTCACGGCAAGAAAATCAAAAGGACAAAGAAACTGGCAGGCTTGCAAGTCTATGACAAAAAATTAACAGAGCTTATTAAAATTTATCTGGATTGACATTATCTCATAAGTACCAGCAAAACACTTACGTGTGAGACAGACAGCCGTAAACAAGGCAATGGAAGTAACAGCACACGCCAAGACTCATTTAATATCAAGAAAACGAAACCAGAACAACCTGCATTAGATCACTGCACAGCTCTGAACAAAACTATACTTCTTTATGCAGAAACCTATTAAAACAAAACAAAACAAAAAACAAAACAAAAAACCCAAAAAACAAAACAAAACAAAAACCAAAACAAAACAAAACGAAAAACCAAAACAAAACAAAAAAAACCCCCCCAAAAAAACTCACACAAAAAATACCCAACTAAGAGTGGAATACAAATTACGCCATAATTAAGAAAACTGAACCTGAACCACCTGCATCAGACCACTGCATGCATGACTAACAAAAACCGATATAAAAAAACAAACCAAAATACCCCCTAAACAAAAACAAAAAAACAAACAAAAAAACCCAATCCCAACCAAACAAAGACTGGAGTATAAATTACACAATAAAGTCATGAAATACTGACTGAACAGAGAAACTAGAAACATCAAAATACAGTAGTCTCAGATCTACCGCCGCCCTTCTTGTGATTAATAAAATGGGTTATTGAAAGGAGTGAGTTAAAAGATGTACTAGCAAGGGGAGTAACCATGTATGTACATTTATTATATATTAACCAATTGAATGTTAAGTACATGTAGTTTAATCACTGAACTCCCTCTGCATAGATCGTCCAGTGAGAAAATAAATGATAATTGGTAAAAAAAATGATCCTTCAACAGCCTACAGTGACAAGTCATATGAGTGTTTCTCTTTGTCTCACTGAACTATCAGATGACTATGCCTTATATGACATGAGACAATCTTTCATCTTAGAGTGGTACGGAAATGCTAAGGCTACACTAAACATTGCCCAATGATCTTTGGCCCACAATATGCAAGAGAGGGTGGCTTTACCCTTTGTTCATGAAGGTAGGACGAGGCCTGTGATGTGATTTGGTTGACCAGATGACCAAAGTGTGATTTGGAGTTATTGTGAGACAATTGGTTTGAATGTCTGTTCTTTCACTGCCCTTGTGAGAAGTGTAATTTTATGTTTTAACACAGACGCAAATGACTTGTTCTCAAGGTTATGAAAGGGGTGGCTGTATTGTGTGTGAAAATTCTTCTCATTATTTTTGTTTATTCCAGGCCCAGTGAAAAAGACTAGGTTACGAGACGAAGGTCTGGTATGAGGGATATGTTAATAGAGGGATATTTTGAAAAGAAGAAAAAACTAATGACTTGAAAACAGTGGGCAATAATTGAAGTGGACTGTAAGAAGGCGGGTTAAAAGATGGTGTCTACTGTACCAGCTAACAAGGCAATGCGTTTGTACTTCCCTAAAACTGCCAAAAGATTCAGAGACAGACCAATTACAACAATCCCCAGTAATGCTCAACAAGGATCTGACTCACCTAAACTCAAAAAAGACCTGGAAAACTTGATAATTATGCAAACACAAGACCAAAATCACAGGATATCACTTACAACTAAGATCACCAGGAAAAGCCAAGCCGGGTCGGGTCTCCTCGTCAGGTCCAATGACCAGACGGAGGAAGGCCATTGAGTCAAGTAAGTTGTAAATCATATCATACGCATCAAATATCCAGTCAGAAATATGATTCAATATTAAAAAATATGAAATGCAGTCTTAACTTCTTCCTAGTCCAAACTTCACTTAAAGCCTGATAAAATTTGAAATTTGAACCCCTCTATTAACACACCCCTCAGACCAGACCTTCGTCTCGTGACCCAATATTAAAAAATATGAAGTGCAGTCTTTAACTTCTTCCTAGTCCAAACTTCACTTAAAGCCTGATAAAATTTGAAACGTAAATCACCTATGGGGTCACTGGAGTCTGTGATGATGATGTCAAACTCTCCTAGATGCTCCCCCATGAATTCAAAGCCATCCTTTATGTGCAGCTGCAACTTGGGGTTGGAAAAGCTGCAAGCCATGTTGGGTAAATATTTCTTGCTCATGTCTATCACCATCTAGAAAAGGGAGTGGAAGAAAACAAAACTTAAAAACTTAATGAAATAATCAGAACGAAATTTCAATTCTTGATAAGAATATATAAAGCTTAGGGAAACACTAAAAGCTGTTTTGTATTTCTGTAAATTGTTTTTATAATAATGGTAAAAACGTCAGGTGAGCCCACGCCCCACCCCCAACCCTCCGCTAAAACAAAACAAAAAACCCAAAAATGAGCCCCCCTAACCCCTCCGCTAAAACTAAAGTAAAACAAAAACCCCCAAAAAATAACAAACAAAAAACAAAGACAAAAAACCCTCAACAACAACAACAAAACACAAAAGAAAGAGAGAAACAAACAACAAAGAAAAAAAAGCAAAAGACAAAAACGAAGCACACACACAAAAACAAACCCCCC
>JBBPCV010136523.1:0-13376 GCA_037974505.1 Plocamopherus tilesii
AAAAAAAGCAAAAAAAAAAACCAACAACAAAAAAACAACACCCCCCCCCCCCCCCAAAAAAAAAAAACCCATAAAAATAAAACAACAAAAAACACACAAGTCAATATTGATCCCAAAGTAAAGAAACTCACCTCAAAATTATGAGAACTTTACAAACAACCTGATTTCTTTCATGTCATGATTTTTACTTCTGTCGTCAATGCTGAAGCAATATATACAATGTGTGAAAAAGGTTCAACTTTCCACTGCATTTCAAGATAACATAAAACACTTCAATAGATCAACAACCACTGTGCATAAAGCTGGAAGCATGGATGGGTAGAAAAATATTACAGTAATGTTAAATTGTAAAAAGCAACCCCAATTTTTATACATTCACTTTTTACAATGGTTTCCTACTGAAGCATGCATATAACAAATTTCAAAACAACATACAATGATAGATGTTTTGTAATATTGAATGCTCACACTATCACCAGCAAATATTACATTATAAAATAATAAATACTGCTCAAGTATTTAACTCGTGGAATCTTACGGAAAAAAGATTTGTGCATGGAAGATATGGAAAAATAAAAAGATTACGATTATCAACATCTAAATTACTTTAGTTAAAAATGAACGCAATGGCACTGGTTATACCAAGTAGAGAGGATGCATTTCAAAATATTTTACAGGGGTGAATTTATGTGCAATTGTATAACTTTTCCAATCGCACATTTTCATTTTCACCTCCTGTGACATTTGTAGTAGAAACAATAAAATTTAACATAAATATATGAACATCAATTTGCTTCAATAGGCTGATATATTTTACAACACTGATGACACATTCATGACATTCCAAACATATGGGCAAATGAATATGTTATTTATTATTTACAAACGTATAGATGACAGATGGCAGTGTATTAGCAAAAGAACCTTTACACTTACAATGCCATTAATCTATACTATCAAATCATACATAACTTTATAGTTATCCATGCTAAAAATGTCATCTTCTACAGTTTTACTTGCATCAGAATATACAAGGGTTGTGCAAAACATGTCATGTGGCCTAGGTAGAAAATTGACAATGGATGGGGGTGCAGTATCTTTAATAAATCTTGCATTGCCATCACCATCATATTTGTTTTAGAACCACATGAGTAAGGTCATACAAATTCTCACTCAACACTTGACAGTCAGACAAACAATTATATCTGCACACACTGTAATCACATGAAAGTATAGATATATATGTATTATATACATAATAAAGCGGTACTGTCATGGCGGCCAATACACTCAGGTAAAGCTAAAAATGTTTTATTCAACTTCGCAAAATTGCGCTTTTCAGCAACATCCATTTAAAATGAATACGGTCAAATTAAGAAAAAAGGTTAATAAGGACCATACTAAGACATTTATTTCTTCCCTTTAGAGGTAGATTCAGATGTTTTAACTGTTTTAGTCAAGCTTTTACGGGCAGAATCTTGTTTTACTGCATCAAAATCACACTTCCATGGCTGGCACTTGACTCTGTAAAAACAGGTACCTTGAGGAACTCGGAATCTGTTGTTTGGCTTAAAAAAAAATAACACAAAACAACAGGTATAAGTAAAATTAAAAAAAAAAAAAAATTATTGTGTCAATGCTGAATTCAAGTTTACAAACATCAATACGCATTCATCTTTTTGAACAAAAATACATTTATACAAAAATGTGAAGGCAAGCATACTTCATGCTAACTAAGTAAAATTTTAAGGCAAATTTGAATTTACTTGTTCACCAGCAAATTCGGAGGAATGATACAATGCATTTTTATAACATAGGTATTATAACATAGGTACTAGAGCAATAGTGTTTTATCTTAAAAAAAAAATAAATGAGGTTTTCAGAAACTGGCGTCTTAAAACTGAATATCAAAACACAAAAAACACACACAAAAAAACCCCAGACCCCTGTAATTTTATTCTCTCTGCAGCTTTCAAAATTTGAATTCTGCCTCTAAAAATAATGTTCAAATTTGATACTGCTTTTAAACATAACAGATAGACACATTTTGGTCCATTTCCATTGAAAATGAAGATATAACATTGTAGCTCTCTACCAGCAATAAATTAAGCTCTGAAAGTTTTTCTTTCAGCTGTATAGAAAAGACAGTGGGCTGTAAAAAAAAATAAATCCTGTTTACCTTTTTTGCAAGACAATATTCTTTGTCAATAACTTCAGCTAAAATCCAGGACTTTCTCCTTGAAGGTTCCATATCTATTGTAAAAGAAAAAATAAGGTTCCATATCTATTGTAAAAGAAAAAATGGTAAAAGATATGCATAAACCTACAGTGAAAATATAGATCCCCTTTTTATTGTTATTCGCCAGATGCTGTATACTAATATCCTGTTTGACCCCCAAATGATTACTCACACACACTTACTCGCACCATGGCAACACAAACAAAAGTTTCCAGTTTCCAATAGTTTTCCATTGATTCATGTGCTGAATCAACCTAGGATAGCCAAAAAACTCTAGCCTGCAGCAATTACAAAAATGATCCTCAAGACCTACCCCCCCTTTGATTAAGTGACATAAAACTTCTGAAGAGAGAATGCATTGTTTGCATGTTATTCAAAACATTAATAGAGAGGGCACCTTGTTTTAGTCCTAAGCTATCCAAGGATTCACTGTGCAAGAAATGGAGATTGGTACCCACTGTGAACACAACATACTGGTCATGTCTCTCATCCAAACAAAGCAAGACCAGGTCTCCTTTGTCACATCTGGTATTCAGGAAAATAAAAACATGGAGGCTTTAAATCAGTGACAAAATTAAGTGAAAAAAAAAAAAGACTACCGGTAGGCATTTTCCATACCAATATTAAACAGTAGACTAAAACATTACTACATATTTAAAACCAATTGCATACTTTCAAAACCTATAAGTTAGTATAAAGCCTAATTTTATTATCACGATTAGTAATAACACACACAACAAACAAAATAAAACAATTCATCACAACATCTATGAGGTGAATAATCAAGCTTTACAAACAGATATGGGTTCACAGAGTTTCGAACCATCAATCCCTTTTAAGATTGCCTTGTATCCCATATATCTGCTGATGGCCTAGGCAAGCCAGCAATACTTCACTGTAAGCCTTGCACCTCTTGAATTAAATGCCTCCAGACACCTGGTTCCAAAGCCCATGTATGGCCTGCGAAGCTTTTCAAAATCATTTCTACTAATGTCAAACTCTATGTAATTTTATCTTACTTTCAACCCGATGTCATGAGACTGCACTGTGGGTTGCCATAAATAGTAACAATTTTCTTTTCTCTTTGTATTTCCAATAGATATCTCATGTAGTGAATGTTACAACATAAAACTATTCAGATTGATATGTAAACAGAGGGCCTTTCCTACCAACAACAACATATATGAAGTAGGCAAGGTAAAGTAATTTCAAATTATTGTTGTTGTTAAGTCACAATCATAAAAAAAAAAAACACAAAAAAACGACTTGCTAATAGTAATACAGAAAATTTTTAATCAAAGTCAACGTTACCCTTTGATCGATACTTTGTCAGATGGAAAAACCTTTTCTGTCATTGATATTTCCATCTGTAAGTAAATGGGGAAAAAATTAAATGTTAAAAAGAAAAAAAAAACAAACCTAAACTTTACAGCATAACCTAAATAATAATAAAATGAGAAAATTTCACTGCCCCAGCAAAGAAATATGGAAATTCCGGACACATTAATGCCTTGTCAAAAAGGAATGATATAACTCTACCCTCTATAAATCTAAATGCAGGAAACAGCTGGTTTACAACTGAAACCATTCTATTCACTAGAAGGTCCAAATCATTCTACAAAGGAATTTAATCTGATGATGGAAATTAAAAAAAAATAAATACCACCTCCTACACCCCCCCCCCCCCCACCCCCCCAAAGGATGTACTGGTAGAAATAAATTCAAAATGCCCTTACCAATGACTTCTCAAGCTGTGATATTTTGCTATCCCTTACTTTGATCTGAAAAAAATAAAATATTATTATTATACAGCCATCTTGATTTAATTAACACAATGTTTACCATAAAGGGCCATCTCAATAACAAATTAATTAATTAATTATTTTTTTAAATTTAAAATAGAACGAATCATTCACCTCTAGGTTAAAAGTAAGTGCATCAACAAACCATTTGGCCTACATCTCTAAACTAAATGACACTGTTAAAGAAAACAAAATCAAAATCTTAAAAAGTTTTCCTTCTTACCTCCTCTAACAGTCTCGGGTCTGTGGATCTAAGGGCAGAGAATAAAAAAAAAATGGTTTTAAAGATATATGTATACAGAGAATTTACTCCAAGAAATCATTCTCTTAATCTCTTCATATAATTCATATTGTGGCAATAAGCTATAGCAACTTTTCTATTTAATTTATTTTGTCATTTAGATGCTTCACTGATTAACTGCACTGATTTATCCAATATGTACGTCATAACGCAGACGTATTGATGCCCAACATTCTTTAGTCATATTTCTAGGTTTTAATGCTGACACAGTATTTATCAAAAGTATGAAGTTTCCTTTACATAAGCTTTGGGCAAATTTCAATTTTTGCCAGCAATGAATGTAACAGAAACTAATTCTAGGGTTGAACATTGATAAGTATTTATGTTTATGGAACAATGTATAGAAGAAATGAGCGAAACAGATAAAGGAGAGAGTAATAATTTATCCAGCACACATAAATTTATCGAAAGTGATCCAGGTATGTGAGATATCTTTCTCTAAAACATGAAAATATAAAATAATGATGATAAGTCAACTTCAAGGAATTAATAAACTGATTGCTTGTATTTAAAAGAAAAAAAGGTAAAAGATATGCATAAACCTACAGTGGAAATGTAGATCCCCTTTTTACTGTTATTCACCAGATGTTGTATACTAATATCCTGTTTGATCTCCAAACGATTACTCACACACACTTACTCGTACCATGGGAACACAGCCAAAAGTTTCCAATTTCCAATGGTTTTCCTTTGATTCCTTTTATAAATGTATGAGCTACTATAAGTCTATCCGACTCCATCATAATTAAAATTTTTCTTCTAAAATAAGTGTTATTGTGCAAGTAGTTGATATAGCATTGCAATATGACATGGTGACAGATGCAACAATACTGGTTTTAGGCTTTGGCAGATTTTCTTCTAAGGCCCAAAGTCAGCCATTTCTCCATGAATTTTTGTCACTTTTGGGTTAGAATAAAGCAATTTACTTAAATCAATGCTAATCTGTCATAGGCATTGACTCTTTTGAGAATTGTAGGAAAGTAAAAAATGTATATTTTCATTACTATGTAATACACACATAAGTGTTTTAGTTACTTATTATGTCGTAAAATAAACCGCGATATGAAGGATACGTTTTGTCTTATTATGTAAATCCATTTTTTCAGAGTCATATTCACTATAAAAATTCTATTACATTGCTATAACTAACTCATCTCTCTCTATTTTTTTTTTATTTGATGTTTCATATATGAACAGTAGTTGTACTGGACAATAATTCATATCAACTCGCTTCATTAATAAAGCCTGAAATTCCATCTAAAGCCCATATAATTTCCATCGGGATGAAAAGAGTTAATATGAGCAAAAAAACCTACATTAAAGAAAAAGAGAAAAGTTTGCTTGGTTTCCCTTACTGCTCCTTATCCATGAGAATAAAACTAGCCGCACTGGCTGACATTTGCATTTGCTTCTCTTGGCGACTTATTTCTTGGATGTCACTGGATGCCATTGTGATTTTACTGTCCATTGACTCCTGGGTCATTATTCCACTGCAAAATGACACAAGCAGGAGTCTTCATTAATTTATATAAAGTGGGAAACAAAAGGAAATGCAATGCTTCTATTATTGCTTATATAAATATTATAAACAATTTCAAATTTAGGCTTAGTAAGTCTTTTGCTACAAGTTTCATTTCGATGTGTAGCCTTATGCTGCTACTACTGCTACAAAAGTTAAATACAATAAAAAACAAAACAAAAACAAAAACAATTATTGGAGAATGCTTTAAAATTGTCCAGTTTTTCATGTCTTTTCGTGGAGATAGCTTTAAAATTGTCCAATTTTTCATGTCTTTTCATGTTTCTTCACCTGATTTCATCCCTGAGATTTCCATTTTCAAGACCTAGAGCTTTCAGTTCCTCCTCTAGGCGTGTTATGGTTTCTGGAATCATATTGAAATCAAGATAATAATCATTTATTTCATCAAGAAAATTTATGAATTTATTTTCAAACATTATAAATTTTTTTTTTCTGAAATATATATATATTGCCTGGACCTTTGCAAGAAAAACATGAAAATTGTCTTAAAAAAATTTATTTCAAAACTAACTGATATAAGAAAACAGCATTTCTTGATCGTGCAATCCACATCATAAACGTTCTCTTTAAAGAAAAACAAGTCTTTAATTCAAGGAAAATTATATTGAATATTGTGTATGTGTTGAAATTTAACATAAATGTACTCTTCTTCTGAAATACAATAAAAAAAAATTTTGTAAAAGAAATACCATGGAAAAGATCACTTTACTGTATGCATTTCCAAATTACAAAGCGCTATTACCTTGTGCAATATTTAGCTGAGCTGTAAGTTCTTCCTTTTGATGAGTTTTCTTCGCTACTAAATCCGCAATTCCAACATAATTTTCTTTCTCATCTGGACTGGTAGCAACAGACTTTGTGACGTTCATCTGGAAAATAAATCATAAGTCATACAACATGTTATATGTTATATACAGCCATTGTTTAGGATTGTCTTCTTTCTATTGATTACATGACAATATTATTAAAGCAAAATGACCAATTTATAAAAGTTTTAAAGATATGTAATAAATTTGTTAAGGTTCTTTTCTTTCCAGGAGGAATGCTAAAGTGCATTATGTTGTATGTTTTTCACATTGTATTTCTTTCAACTTTTTGAGTTTTTACATATTTACTTTTTTCTTTGGCTCTTAAGGCTGCCATATTTTCATATTTTCCTTAAAATACCCACGATTGATTAATTGTCTAAAATCAGTCAGGTAAATAAAAAAAAAAAAGAAAAAAAAATATTTCTTACATTTTTTCATTTGATAAATATTCCACTTATCTAAACGAGGTAACACTTCTCAAATCATTTTTTTTTTTATTGACTGATTTTCAGACTGTACCACATATTTTTTCTTTGTTATACGATACATGCTTAGAATGTGATATGTATATCTTATTTGTTTGAATGTTGAACTATTTTCATTATATCTTAACTATTTTGAGTATGTCTTTACTATTTTGAGTGCATATAGCTCGGTATTTAGGGCACTCGACCACCAAATCATAGGTCATGGGATTGTTCCTGCAGGCTTCAATTTGAAACTTGAATTTTTCAGGTTTTTTCTGCTTCCTCTGGTAGACAGGATAAATGAGTGCAGAGAACCATCGAAGAGGAACGATAAACTGGAAGATCCCATATGCCTTTACCTATGTAAAAGAACCCCTCTGTGGTTGAAATCAAAGAGAGCAGGCCACCCTGATAGATTTCAATAGTTACAAAAAATTCATTCACCCCTATACCCTCTTGTATGTGACTACTCTGAATTTAAGTAGAAGAGGCAGAGATCAGAGGGGTACGGAGAGTGGCTAGACATCTATGTTACCCACCCTGTCAAGATAAACTTGAAGACTGCATTGCACAACCCACAAACCTTTGCTTTCTTTAAGATTGCTTAAAATGGCATCCAGGGACATTATTTCTCAGAGAGTTTTTCCACTGTTTCAGCCCATAATAATTCAAAGATCTTTCACCCATTGCTATTTATCTCATTCTGGGCTGAACTAGTGTTGGCAGAAGACCATATTGAATTTTTCCCCAGGAGCATAAGATTTACTAGCTCAGAAAAGTAGGATAGAGCTGTACCATAAATACACTTATGACACAATGTTGCAAATTGTATGTAACATGTCTTCTAACTGATAACCAATGTAGGGGTTACATCTCAAAGAGAATATATCCCATAAATGTTATAAATGTCAAAAAGCACATGGCAATATAAAACTATATTTCCTTGTGGCTTTTAATGTGTTATAAAGCTTCAGAGCAAGGTCTTACAGTGGATATTTTATGCCCAGTTAAAAGGTTGAGGTAGAGAAAGATACAAGAGATGAATCTGGTCATTCAGGAACATTTGACAAGCAATGACATTAGTGAGAAAGAGACAGGAAGAACTGCAATCTAGCTTGATTCAGAGCCATTCAGATGATGTGAGTGTGTAGACAGCTGTTGTCCTCTGACTGATAATGTGGATGTTTATGTGATTCGACACAATGCTGACTTAGTGGAAAATCTTGAAAACAACATTCTGAGACCTCGAAAAAGAAGCTGGTTATGGTATTGAAAGGATAAGAATGACAACATGGGGCACAGAAAAAAAAGGGGAGGGGGCAGAATGGGATGCCTTTTTTTAATAAGCTTCATAGTGGGACTTCTTGAAAATAATTGACAAAGGGAGAGTGTCAAATTGAAGGTCACTGAGTTGGTTGACATAAGTGGTGCCCATTTTATTAACAAAAGATCCAAAGTGAGGTTCTTAAAGCAAAAATAATTTTCACAACTATGAAAAGCATATAATCCTTTTAGATTTAACAGGCAGGTCTACATCTACAATACCCAACACATTACCTCTTCGCTGCCATCACTTGCACTGCTGGTGAGGGAAATAACTTCAGACAACAATTCAAGTCCTGTCTGAGTTTCAGAATTGATCAAAGAATGATCCTTCAATTTCTTCAGCTGAGCTAACAGGCTTTCTTTCTCCACATCAAAATCTGTCTTCAATGCTGTTAGTTTATTCGCATGTCTAAGACACACACACACATAAAAAAAATAAATAAATAAAAAAAAAGTATAAATAAAGACATGTTACAAAATATTAGATCAGATCAGATATAATGGTTATGTACAAGGCAAGAAATGTGTTGAAATAGTGGAAACCTCTTTCCTCCAAAAAATTAAAATCCTATTAATAAAGAAAACCACCAAATTAACAACAAAAGTAAACCATTAAGTGACTAAATGGAACACATAAGAATGTAGAGAAAGATATGATTCAGTTCATTTTAAGTAATATATGTTTTGATATGTTTATAAATTATTCATAATACGTAGATATGTATAATACATTACTCGAAGTAACAGTCATTGTAAATAAATATACAAAGCTTTAGTAGATATTCTTTCAAACATTTTATACCATCATATCTAAAAGAAAATAAATGAATTAAGTCTAAAGGAGCTCATACTCAAGATGTTTCTTTTCCAGAAGTTCATCCATTCCTTTTCTCTGGCTTTCAATTGATTCCCTCAGATCATTCATGGTATCCTCATATTGGGTTTTCATTAATTCTTGTTTTTTCTCCCAATCTCTTTCACAATCTTTGGCCTTTTGTTCCATGGCAACAAGGTCCATCTATAGCAGTGTTTGTGTATAAAATGAAAGGGTGAATGAAAATTGTAATTCTCTGCCATATCATTGATGGTATACACTTTTCAGTCATTTTCTTTCAAATGTAAATTTACCAATTCCACTGTTGTCTCAATATCTGTCTAGACAGCTTATTAAACATTCTTCTTATATGTTTTACTACAATATCACTCTTCAAACTTCACTGATTTTATCTGTTGCTAGGCCGGTAGATTCATCATGAATAATATACTTTGCAATGGACCAAGTGGTATTATGAACAACATTCATGGCAATAGTTTAAGTGACATCATGAATAATATCCAAAGCAATGGACCAAGTCATGTCATGAAAAATATTCAATGTGGTGGAGTAAGTGACATTATGAATGACATTAATTACTTTGAACTTAAAAGCATGAGTGCCAGCTTTAATTCATTGCTATATGAATGTGATTTTCAACAAACACCTCAGATTGTGAATAGACATTGTATCTATATATAGAGACTCAGGAGAGGCTGCATATATGTCCCATGTATTCATGTACAACAACACTTGACAAAACGTCAATAATGTTAGAATGCAAATCTCTACTAGTCTACTGTATGACTGGTGATTTTCCATTCGTTTGAAACCATGGCTGAATTGAAAGAAAAAAAAAAAAGAAAAAAAAAGGGGGGGCCCAGTGGTTGTGGCACTAACTGTCATACTTTTACAAGAAATTTCTCTGATTTTCTTCTAACAATGGAAAAAAATATTTAGATTAAGCAGGTCAATATTTGGATTAACTCGTCCAAATACGCAGAGAAAAATTATGCTTTTTGAAGAAGAAGAAAAAAAGGAATAAGGTAACCAGAATTAGATTAAGCAGGATTACCTATAAAGAGCTCAAGGCCTACTCAAGAATTTGTAGCGCTATATAAATTATCTTTTTTTTAAATTAGTTTTTATTATAACTGTGCTACAGTGTTATGATACACATATCAAAAGCTACCATGACTCTTATATCTTACCTTCAAATTCTCCTGTTCCTCTCGGTTCACTTCCAGCATCTGTTGAAACTTCCTCTCTAGTTCCTCCATTTTCATTTTGGAGTTCTTTTCCTTTTCCACAAGATTCGACTTATGGATCATTTCAAGGTCCTTGACAGTTCTCTCACATTGTCCTCGAGTCTCTTCTAGCTCTTTCATTAACTTGTTTTTCATATCATTAAGTGCATCATAATTCCTCTCTGATTCTTCTATACTTTCCCTTGCTTCAGATTTACATTTGTCCAGTTCTAATTCCAACTCTAGAGTGTGTTTTGTTTCCAAATCCTTCAAAGCAGAGTCATAGTCATATCTCTGCTCTGCATACTTCCTAGCAAAATATTCTTCTTTCCTGGACAACTCTGATGTCAATTCATAATTTGCAGATTTCAAGGACTTAATTTCCACTGAAAGTTCTTGTTGGATTTTGGACAAATTTTGCTCCATCTCCTCCTTTTCCACAGCTATCTTCTCCCTTTCCGTTATAAGCAAGTCTATTGCTGCCATTTTGATGGTCTCTAGTTGTGAAGAGTTTTCCCTCACAGAGAGTCGCATCTCATCTAAATCCTTTTTCAGGATTGGTATACTTTCCCTTGTTTTGAGGGCAAAGTCCTTGAGCCTATCCTTCACTTTGTTCAAAATCTCATCTGCTCTTGTGGCTTCTCCTTGAAGCTGTCCAATATTCTTATGACATTCTTCTAGACTTTTTTCAAGATCTAAAACGTTGTTCTCTTTGCTGTGGAGGTTGCCTTTGACTTCTTGTAATTGTAAATCTTGGCTGCTTATCTGTTCTTGTAGCTGTCTTATCAAGTTATTCTTTTCTTCAAGTGATACTTGTTCTTGCTCTTGAACATCATGTAAATTTTGTTCTGCTTTAAGTAAACATGTTTTGGAAAGTTCTAGATCTTCTGTAAGCTTTTCTAACTTTTGTTCCAAGTCCTTCACTCTACCCTGAACTCGTATACTGGACTCAAGGGAAGACAATCCATGTAAATCAGAATTGCTTTCACTCCCCTTTATTTTCATTTCATTAACTCTTTTTCCCTCTGACATTTCATTGACAGAATCCTCTACTTCGGACTGAGCAGCACCTAGTGTGACTGATTCTGACTCATCTGACCTGCTACTTTCAATATTCAGTTGCCTTTGCATTTTGAACACCTCCATTTCTCTCTCCTTCAATAGGTTCCTCAATTCTACGAGAGCCTCTTCCTTCTCTCTAAGCTTATTTTCAAGACTTGCGATGGCTTCCCCTTCGTCTTTGGATGCATTCTCTTCTTTAGTTTCTTTGTCCTTCTTTTCAGAGGGTGATTCGACCATAGGAGACGGCATAGAATCTTCAAAGTAAAAATCAGCAGTAGCAAACTCGTTGGAAGACAACGGTGAACTAGACTCTGTGGCGGAAGCGACTTTCATAGCGGTTGGCTGCTTAATGGGATGGCTTTCCGAAGTTTCTGGTGAAACTTTGCTACACTGTTGTTCCATACATAGAGACGTTTGAGTCTCTTTACTGTCGGCACTGACTTTTGCTGGGGACTGGTCACTTGGCTCGGGTATCGCTTCCTTGACGTTCTTGAGATCGAATTCGGAAATCAGGGCAACTGCTGTGGTTTCAGTCAAACTTGACAATGCAGGGTGGTATTCAGTGGCATGGGATTCCTGAAGCTCAGGAAGGGTGAACAAAGTAGGTGGAGCCTCCGTGGCAGTGACAACGCATGGTTTGCCCTGCTGACTAGTCTGCATAGGAGGAAAAAAAAAGTTTGTACATCGGTTTCATTACCATGTCAGTGAATGTTCATCTAGCCTGTCTCAGGTAAATAGAGGCAAAATGCTTTAAAGGCAGTGACTATGGGATTTAATTGTAATGCTTCTGTTGACTGCTTACGGCAACACTGGTTAGTATACTTTTAACATATTTTTAAAATGCCTGCTGAGCGGGTGAATGTTTAATTACATGCATTTAAATAATCTTCTCCATTTCATTCATACACTTTTCCAATAAGTAATTGAAGTAATTTTATGCCCCATCATTATAAGTCTAATCAACACCCTATCACTGTTTTTTGTCAATATTAGTTATTTTTCTTGGACTTAGTTTTTAAGTTTTGCTTTCTGACCAAGTGTTTAAGTTTTGCTTTCTCATGTCATGTTATGAATGATGATGATTTCTATTTCTGAATACATGATTTTGACATGCCATGTTTTGTTGTCTATTTTAATTGAATTTTTAATTTGTTTTGCTTTGTCATCTTGCCTTTGGATTTGATTCTTTTTGTCACATTTTAACTGAATTAACCCTGTATTCTTTCCATCACTACTTCCATAAGAATTCAGTTAAAAGTTAATAACAATTGAGACAGTTACCAAAGTATGTGTTGAAAAGCTATTCAATTAAATCCTATAATATTTCACGTAAGTTAAATGGCAAGAGATAATAAAAAGCAATTACCTGACTTACAGAGCCATGAAAAGAAAACTGAGTCTTCTCCTCAAAAGAATCTCTTGTCTGTTTACTCAACTGATCCAAAGGGAACTGAGTATGAGAGTCTCCAAAACTAAGAGCGACAGAAAGGGAGACAAAGTTAATGCATATATGTTTATTGAATGCAGATTTTTTCGGAAGGAACGACTTTTGTACACTTTATTCCTAGGTGAGCATTGCATGCATCTAAAAGATATACTTTATTTGTACACATATATATCTGTGTATTTTATATGTTTGGGATAGTTTTGGGAGAAAAAGCTTCATTGTTCTGCCTGAATGGTAATGAAATTCCTTCCATTAAAGTTACTTATTTCAACCAAAAAAAAAAAAAAAAAAAAAAAAAAAAAAAAAAAAACCCCGCAACCCC
>JBBPCV010137633.1:0-13371 GCA_037974505.1 Plocamopherus tilesii
TTACCTCACTCGACTCAGGTGTGAATGAGTACCCGGCTATAGGCAGTGAAAGATCTTGTCAGTATGTTAGCATGATGTGCCTAACAGGCAGCTTTGCTGTATGCTCTCCAGAGAGTTGAGAAGGTGCTGGAATGAAAAGGCCTGCTGGGGGGTAAAATGTATAAGCGTTTTGAGCCTGCACTTGGCGGGGGAAAGCGCTATATAAATGCCATCTTTACCTTTTTTTGTACAGGAAAGAGCTCTGGAAAGTGCTCAACTTCTACAATCCAGTCAATTTTCAAACTCGTCCCTCAACAACAACGGCCAATAAATCCATGCAACTATATTTTACAAAATTTGGCAAACAATTCAAAGGAAGATCATTAACAGGGCTAGCAAAAGTACTGAATGAAGAGCTGTCCTTTTTCAAATCCTACTTATCTCTAAAGAGACGGAGAGCGATTTAAATCATCTAAGATCACTAGCATAAGTCAGAAAGCGCTGGGGAGTCATGACAACAAAGATCGTGAAGTGAAAGTGAAGGTTACAGAGGCATCCTCTTCTGACGATTTGGACGCCTCTAAGTTTAAAAGTCAAGTCAGTCTGTCAGTTACTCTAGGCCTATGCTAGAGAAGGCACTAACAACAATTTGATTGGGTTTGGCAAGTAAACCAGGCTACAGTGTTTTTGAGTATAAGTATAAGGCTAGAACTGTGGTACAATAAACTTGTTTCAAGCTATTTTATTTTGTTTGTTGGGCCCACAATTCCCTATATATCTCACTCTCACTAATCTCACTATTTTTTTTTTTTTAAGTTTTATTATGCTTTCTGTAGTCTTTATAGAATGTAATTGTCCTGAAATAACTTCATGATAGTTTGAAAACAATTCTATTTTACTTCTAGTGCAGCCCTGGCCAAAGTCGCATGTAAATTTAAGCCTAATACTAATACTAATAAATACTTTGTATATATATCATGTATTAAATAATATTATTATTGAGGATTTAGATCTCTTCATCCAAAGTATAGATCTAAATCTTCATCAAAATGAATATTTGTAATTTTGTTTTACTTGTCATTCTTTCAATAAGCCCTAAATCACAAATCCTAACACAACACATTTTAAAATATTTGAAAAGGTCTGGGCATTCTGATAGTAAATTATAAATTAAATGTGATAAGTATGTTTTACTACCAATAAGAATGTGTTAGTGTTATGTATCTCAAATAAGAAAATATACAACTTTATATTGTGAAATTTGAATTTAAATAACTATTTGACCTTTGATTATTCTTAAAGTTTTAATATAATCCTTATGACCTCATAGATAACATGGATGAATAATCTATGTAATATTATGTGTTACATGTACTCATTTATTCTCAAACTCATAACCATCATATAGAAGGAAATGCATCAATTAATTGAAAAAAGAACAGTATTTATATGTATTATTTTCCTTGCACTATTGTTAATCAGAGAAATAGTTGTGATAAGTAAAGATCATATATATATTTTTCCTCGTGTGTTTTTTAATTCCTTGCATTTGATATTAATATTATTAATATGCAACCAAAGGTTGTGAATAAATTACAATCAATTATTATTGTTATACTGAAGCATCTGATTTTACAGTCTTAATGAAAATGTATTTGTTATTGTCTCTGTTGTTTGGGATTTTATATGTATCTATATATATATATATATTATATATATCCCTGGTTGCATTACAAACCAGTCTATGGACAAAATCTGAAGCTGAGAAAATCGAGGTTAAAGATTATGCAACTTTCAAACATTCATTCATTTCTCTCTTGTCGGTGGGTCGCTTTCTGAAATTTTTGTTTCGAATTTTGGCTTAATGAAAACACTTAGTATCTCGTTAATAAACTTGGTTGCTGAATCAATTGTTTACGAGAAATTAACAGTTATAATATTAGTATAAGTGTTAAGTATAAGCGTTAGACTGGAGTGTACTACAGGTGCTCGACAGTGTTTAGAACGGCCTGACCTACGGTGTAACGATCCCTTAGGTCGGTATGCACTGCCACTGCAAAGCAGAATGGTTTCTTGTTGGTTTATTTAGTCAAGTGACTGAAAGTGAGGCAGAGAAACCAATGATTTGCAGGTCTATTTCTGTGTTGAAGTGCTTTTGCGTTTGCGTCTACTCTTGCAACTCAAATATAGAGTATAAGTATAAATAAACATACAGTCCCGCACTTCCTTAGGAAAAGAATAATAAATAAGCACAGTAAAGTTACAGTAGACTAACTTCTTATACTTATACTTGTATCTAAGTTTGTTAAGGGTTCTTTGTTATGAAAATACAATTAACAAATGCACGCATACACATGGCGATGATGATGATGGTGATGATGATGATGATTGATGATGGTAGCACTGGCGGTGATAGTCGTGGTAGTGATGGTGATGACAATGATGATGATGATGAGGAGGAGGAGGAGGAGAAAGAGGCGGAGAGAAGAATGCTTATGATGATGATAATTCGGAAGTGACAAGGATTTTGTTTCTGTGCCTTTGCTTTGCTGACACGAACATTCTTTGAAATGACACGGCCAAAGAATATCAATCATGATTAATTATTAATAGTTAATCAGCTTAGTTTTAAGGTGAATTCCGTTTATCTTATTTATTTTGAGCGTTATACACGCTTTGGAAGGTTTAGACTTGGAGTCTTTCGCTGAAGTAAAGATATATATATCTAGATTGATTATGATTGATAGGTAGGTAGATGTCCATTGGCTTGGTGGTAAGAACGCTCTGCTTGCCTCGGCGAGACGATTCGGTGTCACTGTCAACTGTCACGGGTTCGATTCTCAGTGGAACCAAACGTTTTTCCTCCTTATATTTCCTATTTTTCTTTATTAAATTCTTCCCTCTGTATTTGTAAATATTTTCTGTGGGACTTTCATAATTTGTCTAGATCTAGTGTGTTAGATCTAATAATTTCTTTGAATGATAGAGAAGTGGCATGCAGTTCATGCTACATTCTTTTAGTATAAACACTTTGTTCAACACATGTATCACTTCAAAATTTACCTCAAAATTACCGGTTACTTCTACATCATTGTCATTAGCATCTTTTCCTTTAGCTTGAACACTTCCAGAAAGAGATGGCACGGTTTCAAAGTCTATGCCCTTATCAACATAGAGTTTATTTCCTCTTAAAGACAGGATATCATCACTGGTCTCTGTAATTTTTAGGTTCTCATAGATAAAAGTCTGGGAACAAAATATAAAATTGGAAACAAAAATTACTTCAAGAAAATCTTATACAAACATATCAGAACATTTCTTATGCTAGATTTTTCTATCTCATTTTAATTGTACTTTTTTTTTCTCTTAATTGGTCTTTTAATATAACAAGAAGTTCCCAGAAAGAAGATTCAGTGGAGTTTGAACCAAAGGAATTGTAATCACAAATGAAATGCAATAAGCTTCATATTTCTCATACATCTAATGGTGGTCTAGCAACATAACAATTATTTGTGGATTGCTTTCTATCTCGAGTCAAAAAGGCTTTTCTTACGCCTTGTATTTCATTTCCAGTAAGCTGATTCACAATAGCAAAAGTTCCTATTTCAAAATTTTCTAAATTTTCTTCCAATTCTCCACTTCCTTTGAGGATGATTTCTTTAGGAACATCAGCAGTTTCTGTTATCTTGAGCTTGAAAATTTTTGTGAAGCTTAAAGGAGGTACACCATTGTCTTGGCAGTGGATAGTTATTGTAACAGACTCGTTTTGAACAGGAACAGAGCCTTTCACCTGTGTGAAAGAGGCATTTCAAAAAGTAAGAGGCATTTCAAAAATTTTTTTTCAAATCAGTCAGCCAATATAATTTATAAAGATTAGTAAATTACAATATATGTATTATCATACTTAGGTATGTTTTGTGATTGAAGAGACCCACAGATTTACAGCATTAAAATGACAATACTAAATCACATCACCTTTAAAGCAAAGGACTGTAAAATGGTATAGAGCCTGCTACTATGCACTACAACAAAAATATATAATAACCTACAGCAATGTTAATCTCTTTTAAAATTTACAACATGTATACCTCTGAAAAGTTAAACAGACAATTTTGGTTTTACTTAAATTTGGTGACTACAACTAATATGTGGATGAAATGCATATTCGCAAGTTTCAAGTAGACAGAATTTAAGAGTTCAGATTAAATGGTTTATATCTGTATGTAGATTCATTGTCATAAAATGAAATTCGCTCACATCTATTGTGAGACATATAATTTAATGAGATATCAAAATAAAGAGATCCTGTCTCAAGGGGTCCTGAACACTATTATATGCATTTAACTCATTCTATGAATGAGTATGATATTTATCAGGACCAACTTTTTCTCAGCAGAAAATTGAAATGTATTTATGCCTTATCTTATCTTGACCCAATATTGACATGATAACAGTAAGCAAAATAAAACAAAAAACAAAAAGCTAAAGAAAAATATTTTTAAAATGCTGACATGCAGTGACAGAGTTTCGTCTTTGATTTCAAAGCTCTTCGAGGCATCTTTAGTAATGTTGCAAGAATGCTTTTGTTTGTCAGGATCTTCACCCTCATTGTCTGGGTCAGTAACAGAGATGAAAGCCACATTGTCACCATCCTTGGCAGTCATTGGCACCTAGAGTTTGGAATAAATAATGTAAGTAAGGTAAAAATGCATTATGAATGAATTGTTACTAAAATTATTCTACAAGGGTTTATTTCTTTGATTATTTCTTTCAATTTCTTCAAAGTGAAATAATTTTACTTCACTATAATATAAATGATTCACTATGGTCCTTTTTTGGAAAGTAGAAATCTTCATGAAATTTATCTTATACACTGACATAAGGAAATTATAATTGTGCTTTATAAAACAATTAAAAAGATAAATTCCAGACTCTTGGTGGTGAAATTATTAAACAGAAATCAGACCGTATTTCAATAGACAAAAGTGGAAATGAGGTATAGTCATTAGTATAGTATGCAATCTACATCTGCTGATAAATTAAGACTAGGATACTTACTTTCAGGTAAAAAGTAAACCATTATCAACAACTAATTTATTATCAAAGTATGAAAGAATTTAAATCAAGTCCTATAGCAAAAATGGTTAGAAATTCACCTACAAATATGCAATAAACATACTTGATCATGTGACAAAGTTATATCAATTGGTGCTTCATTCATGTCTTTGACTTTGATGATGAACGATTTTCTGA
Source organism: Plocamopherus tilesii (assembly GCA_037974505.1). Lineage (NCBI taxonomy): Eukaryota > Metazoa > Mollusca > Gastropoda > Nudibranchia > Polyceridae > Plocamopherus > Plocamopherus tilesii. The sequence continues at coordinate 5,233 of JBBPCV010137633.1, forward strand.
ATTTGCCTTCAGGAATGCCAGAATCAAGGCATCTTAATGTGAGCTCATATTCAGATTGCTTCTCAGCATTCAAAGCTTTTTTGACAGATAGTATGGAGTCTTCAGAAATTCTAAATATATCCCAGTGTGTTAGGACCTGAAATAATAATTTTAAAAAACCCTCTCAAAGTCTTTAACACATCATTCATCCTTAAAGTATAACTCATACTTATACAAATGGCATATCAAGGTTACTAAAATTCAGCAATTTGAAATAATTCTTTCTTTCTTTCTTTCTTTTTATTTTTTATTTTTTTTTTTTGTTATTAATGTTCCACAAAAGATATCATATGCAAACCAAATATTCAATGAATAGAAATGGATTACAGATGTGAAAATATATTTTATTAATAATATGATTAATTAATTCATATAATGTAATTAATAATAATTAATATTTTAAAAACAAATGTAAATATGTAAAAGATTAAGCAAATGACTACTTCATAAGTAAACAACAAAATAGAAATGAATCATGATGTAAATGTCATGACTCTCAAAATTGTCTCAATTGTCTATAATATTTCAATGTTCAATTTAAAGCTAAAATACATACAATACTGTACCTGAATAATGTATGTTTGTCCTATGTCCCGATCTATGCACTTTACTGATCCAAGCTTAAAAAAGCCTTTATTTTCCGGGACCTCAAGTCTGTCATTATTTATTGTAATGTTCTGAAAAGAGATATGTGAGGAAAACTCATTACTTAAAGTATTTACCACCCAATTTTAAGGAAACTCATATCTGCCATTTTTTTATGATATGTTCGGAAAGAGATATGTGAGGAAAACTCATTAAACATGAAAGTATCTACCACCTTGAACTTCCCTTATATAGTATATCTATTATTTATTTGATTGCTAGAAAGGGAGAAATCTGGATGTTTAAAATCCATTATTTCATCACCTGGATAGATTTACTTAATAGATCAATACTAGATCTAAATTATATAAGCTATGACTTTTTTAAAGTAGTATTGATCTTCAAATACTCACATATGGTGCATCATTAACATCAAGCACAGAAATTTCCCACTTCGACTTCAATGTAAGCAATCCTTTGTCTGCAACAGACACTTCAAAAATCAAAGGAGGATCAAGAGGTTTGTATTGAACCTGCTTTACCAAGAACACTTTGATGTTGCATTCAGTGAATTCAGCACCCAATGAGTCTACATAATGCTGATGAGATAACAAAAAGAGCATGCTTTTCAATACACTCATTTTTACATAGATGAGACACTGAAAATGGAATAAAAATCTGATTTTTTATTTTTAAGGATATTTTAACCTTATGGCACTCTTAATTTACTTATAACACACATATTTTATTATACATGTATTGTAATATTCAACTTTATTAAAAACACAACCATATGGTATCAATGTACAGATATATAAGTGTATATCACTGAAGATTCAAGCTAAAGTTTTTGACAAAAAACTATGGCTATTTCAAAAACATGGATGTCTGATGCAAATCATCATTGAATTGTTACTCTAACCTTTCCAGTTTTTCCAAAGTATAATATCAGAAATAATTTACTTAGATTCATTACATACAAAAGATATATAAAAGAAAATAAATCTTACATAGCTGCAGTTTGCTTCAGAAGCATCAAGCCTGAAAAAGCTGGAAGATCTCTTAGTCAGTGTGAATACAGCCCTGTCCACATTATCAATATCGTAAGATCTGACAATGCCAATCAATTCATTGGCTTTGGTTCTTTCATCAATTTCCATTTCACCTGATGCTGACATTGGAATGAAGGTCATCTTTGATGGAGCTTCATTAGCATCAGTAACTGTAATGGTGAATGTCTTGGATATCTGAATAATGATAAACATGATCAGAGGCAAAATGAGTTTTCAAAAGTTAAGGATTCTTCAAGACCTTGGATGTAAATTGCATGTTTACTGTTCATTTTTTAATTATCTTGAGTGGAAACATGTCACGATTAAACAGAATCAGATGTAATTAAATGAGAAAATAAACATTCATCTTAAAAACTCTGAATTATAATCAGAAGGTGTTGCATATGATTTTTTTAGATGCAATAATTGTTTCAGGGGTGAAGAGGGGAGAAGCAATTAAAAATTAACTGAATTAATTATGTAAAAGGGAAAAAAAAGTACGAGGTGTTATGATATAAAAAAAACTAACAAATGTAGCAAGGAAAGTGATATAAGAAGACAAAATAAATACATACTCAAAAGGTAGTGCAGATAAAGAGATAAGATAGGTACATTTTTAACATGGACTTAAAACAGCTTACTGATGTTGGTGGTAGAGCATCATCAGAGGCAACTACGTCCACACGGAAAGTTGGTTCACTTTCAAAGTCAAGATCTCCATTGACCACTAGACTCTCATTCACAACAGTGACATGATCTGAATTAAGAACAGTGAAACTTATGGTCTGGTCTTTATCAGGATCCTCGGCACTCAGTTTTCCAATTGGAGCATTCAAGCCGGCATTCTCTGCTACAACGTAACCTGAAACACAAAAGACAAATCTAACCTTTTTGAAAGGCATATATAATAGAAATAATATCAGAATAAAGAACAACAATGCATTGTAAAGGCAGTAATCATACTCAAAATTATGCAATAAAAACCATAGGATTAATATTAACAAACTTAATTTTCCAACATCTTTTGCATAAATATTTCTGGTGCATATGAAGGTTTCTGCAAAATGCAATAGCCATGTGAACTTAAGGTGCATAATTTTTACCCATTTTCGATCAGGTTTTTTTAATAAGTCATGAAAAAGATAACTGGTTTCTTGCCTTTTTTAAAGGAATGACTCGGTTTTTCAATCAAATGAGTTGTATTTATACTTACACACTTTCAATAATAATTCTATGCTTTTACAGCATAAAAGAGTAGTAATGGAGGGTTTGTTTTTCCACAAAAATGACTGTGTTTACTCTAGTGTACACATCTAAAAGTAATCTTCAAATAATTGACAAAGAGAGATGTTCTAGAATAAAGGGGGTAAGACCCCTCATATGTATACATTACCATATGAATAAATGGTGAATAAGCAACACCGTTTATGGTCGGCCCATCATTAAAGAGTTAATTTGGATCTGCCCTGATGTTTGAGGCATTGTGTCAATTTATACCTTGGTCCCATTCTTACTTACGTACACTTACATTTCTTTTTAAAATCAAACATTTCTGTCAAAGTGGCTTCACTCTGAGTTTTAATATGGCATAAAACATCAATTGAAACAAGCCAATTTCTACATAGAAAATATCAGATAATCATTGAACAACGGCATATAAAGGTGGTACTATGTCAATAAAAAAATATAATTATATTTCTTGGAAGACAAGAGAAAAATTGAAAGTATGATAGTCAATCAGATGTATGGAGTGGAGAAATAACAATGGACAAACATACTTTGAGAATTGTTTGTACCTGAAAGTTGTATGTTGGATGGGGGATCATTTCTGTCAATTACAAAAATTTCGAATTCAAATTCAGATGACATAGGAGGTGCTCCTGAATCAGTAACACGCACTTTGAAAGTGTGTTTTGTCTTCTCTTCAAAGTCTAATGCTGGCTTTTGTATCTGGAAAAGTAGATCAAGCTGATTTTATGTTAAAATTTCAATTATCAATTATTCAATTATTTTCTGCCACAGTATTACATATCCTTATGCTCTTTTTTTATTCTTAGGCATCTGTTTATGCCATTATAGGCAATCCACATCACCAAAGGAGGCAATTTTCAGCTGCCATTTGCAGTTACAAAAAAGCTTTTGGATAAAATCAAATAAAGCCCCCAAAAATTTCTGTTTTTGTCGTTCTACTGTTAATTATTAAACTTAATAATGTAAAATGAAGATCTTTCCATTACCTTCAGATCACTACCATCAATCATGAAAAGGCCATCTGCATTTTCAATCAGCTTATATTCAAATGTCTGTCTCAATTCATTTTGATTATCAGGGTCTGTTGTGACAAAATTACCAATTTCTGTGTCTGCTGGACTGTTTTCTGAAACCTAAGCAATTAAGATGAAAAAGGTTTCATTGTAAACAGATGAATGATATAGAGACAACACAAAAAGTCTATTGCTGAAATAAGCCATCAACTTAATCTAAAGATAAACTATATTAATGATGAGCACTATAGAAATTATATTTCACACCCTCTCCGAAGAAACTGGTTGAAAACATAAGCAAAAATACTTGCTATGCTTTTTGTGACAGACAGTTCACTGGAATTAAAGATTATTGACAACAGCATTTTTAAAATATTAATTTTTCATCATCTAAAAACCACAGTTTTCTAAAAACAGATATGCAGTCTTACTTTGTTTCTTGTCAAAGAAGTTTTGATAGGTGCTTCATTTACATCAAGTATCTTAACAACAATCTCTTTCTCAAGAGAAGAAGATGGCACTCCATTGTCTGTTGCTTTAATCCTCAAGCTTATTTCTTGAAACCTTTCATAATCTATTTGTGCTGCAGAGCCAATCTAATAAGAACAAAAGGAGAAGGTTTCAATTATTGACGACTATTCAATGTAGTATTGATGTAATGAAATGCCATTAAGACAAACTTGAAGCTCTCTAAACAAAGCAAAACTCTCAAGTCAAATCTAAACAAGACAAAAAGTATACTACATATAATATTAAATATATTGATCTTTGTGCTTTGTGATTGAATAAACATAATCAAATACTTTGACATTCTCAATAATGATTTGGAAATAGTGTTTAACATTTGCATGCAATTAAAGCAAAATACATGGTATAAAAATATGTTTACCCAAAGTTCATCAGAAACGATGTAGAACTGGGAACTTCCTCTGACTTCAATGGTGAAAGTTTGATCATCATCCTCATCTATGATTTTCAGTTTGGCTATAGCACGATTCACCTCATTTTCTTCTACCTCTATGGTATTAATGTCTTCATTGTTGATTAGAATGTTCTGATTGGTGACAAAAATTCAGGAAATAATATTGTTTACATTTCATTGTATACAGTATACAATGGACGAGTCAATACATGACCATAGATCTGACTCATTTCACAGTTTTACAACAGATTTTCATGAATCCATTTTATTAAAATGTTCACTAAAATAGAAAAAAAATAATGAAAAATGCAATCAATACAAATCTTAGGTACATTGTTCTTTAACAAAAAACATCAAGATTTGTGGATTTCTGATTGGCAAAACTAACGAAGAACATGATAAAATTTATGTCATTACAATTATACTTCAGTTTCAGTCTCCAACTTAAGTTGAAACTATGGTCCATTAAAAAGCAATACATTTTTACTTCATACCTGTACAGGGTCATTTTCATCCTTCACCTTGATCTGAAAATCTTTATTCAATTTGTTTCCTGTCTTGTCAATGGCAGATACAGTCACCTTAAATTCTTTTTCTTTTTCATAATCCAAGGTCTTCTCCAGGAGTATACTAGTAACACATCTGGTACCCTTCACAATGAAATACATGTAAAATAAAATCCATAATCACTGTGCCTATCATTTATTTAATGGCTGATGGAAAAGAGATTTGTCATAATCTTTGATTTAAACAGAATTAACAAAATAAAAACAATGAAAGTTCCAATACTGGTTTGCTCAATGATTTACATTTGTTATGAAGAAGTTTGCAAAGCTATACACAAATAATTTCATTTGATTATTCTCTTTTTGTGTAAAGGACATTTTATGAACACCTTGAGTGTTTAATGACAAGGATTAAACTAAATCCTGTCTAGATATTCTACTTACCCTGGTGAGTGTCAAGCAGCCTGTGTTATCGGCAACAATTTGATCTCCTGAAATGATGATTGTTATGTCTTCATCAATATCTGGATCTACAACAACTAATTGTCCTACTAGAGTTCCTTCAGGTAAGTTTTCCTTGATTATTGGTTTGTCTTCTGGAAACACTTCTGCTTGACTTCCCCTCACACTTTCAAAGCTAATGGATGAAGGCTTTTCCTCCACATTTATAACATCAAAATTATATGTTCTCTGTGCCTGAGGAAAATATAACAAGATTTAATGAGATAGTCTTATTCATTTTGGATAATGTCACAAACTTGAAGATCTCTTTATTTGTATCTGTTTGTATTTCATTGTATAATACTTATCAGGCTTTTACAAAATGGTAGGTTTAATCTCAACATTTAAATATGATATTAATTTAAATATCCTCTTTACATATTTTTTACCCTTACATCCAAATCATTCAAAATTTCATCGGGGCTGGTTTCACCAGCATTTCTGAAGTGAACTAGACAAGATAACTCAAGAATTCTTCCACTTGTAAAGAAAACTTCTTGGTTTGACATTGAAGGGATTAACAATACTCATCAAGGGATTTGTAAAAAATGTATCATGTGAATTTTTTTAAACAACCATTCAACTATTGTGGTCTATCATAAGGACAAGAAATATTTTTGCAGACAAGATTTCATAAAGGGTAGTTTTTGTCAGTCCAATTTGGATTTAGAGTACTTTATACTTTTAGCTATGACAAATGAGAAGATAGAAGTTTTGAATAAATAATATCTTTACACCTACAAACATATCCCTCAAGGGAAGTCCCTCAAAAGAAAGCAAACTTGTGATGACTTACGGACTGTGCAGGTGAACCATTGTCTGTGACAGAAATGCTGACTGATACAGACTTGCTCGCCTCAAAATCTAACTTTCCATTTAAGATAAGCTTGTTCCCATCAATCTTGAAATACTGTTCATCTGGAAAAAAACATTTGATCATGTGAGACCAACCTGCCTTAAGTCAGAAAAGTGTTTGAAATGCTTTGACCTCTTTCTTCTCCAAAAAAAACTTTTGATGCCCTTTTACTTGAGCGTCTACAATTATGTCTCTGTTTTAGTTGCCAGTCTATGACCTGAATAATCTGACAACTTGTGGTGGTGGTGGTGATTACACATGTGATGCATCACCATGATGTCATTGCTAGACAGACATTTTCCATACGTGGGTGGGGCAGTTGGACCAGATGTGATGTCATTGAAAGACTGGTGTTGGCTTATGTCTGTGAATTCTTGTAGTGGAAAAAGATGTTTACTTGTTGCAGAGATCATTTTCTCTGGCAGCCCTTTTTTTTTTTTTTTTGGGGGGGTTGTTTTTTGTTAGGGCGTTTTTTGTTTGTTGTTTTTTGTTTGTTTTGTTTGTTGTTGTTTTTTGTTATTGTTTTTTTTTTGTTTGGGAGGAGGATGGGGGTTGGTGGGTTATTTTTTCCTTTCTGGTTTCTGTGTTTGTTTCGTTTTGTTTAACTTTTATTTGTTTGTTTGTTTTTGTGGGGTTTTTAGATTTTGTTGGTTTTTTTCTTGCTTGCTTTTACTGTTTTTTTTTGTTGCTTTTGTTTTTGGTTTGCTTTGTAATTTGTTTTTGCTTTGTTTAGTTTTTGGAGAGGAGCGGAGAGGACTAGGTGGGTTGTTTTTTTTTTTTTATTATTTTTGTTGTTGTCCTCAAATTATGAAAGAGTCGGGATTTAGAGTCAATATCTGGAGTCTTAACTGTATTATATTACTATTACAGACAGATTCCATAGATAGCAATTGTTTCTAATGGCGGCAGGCCCACAAAACGTATAGAGGCAGGGTTTAAAAGGGGAGAGCACTAGGGCAAACAGGAATTCTTGCGTACTGCCTGTCATCCCAACTGATGAGGCAGCCAATCGACTTGTCGCCTGGGTCTTCACCAGCTTCCTCAACCTGTGTGCCACGAGCAGCCGTTTATATCAGTGTTGCTGGCTGGAAAAAAGAAAGACAAAAGGACAAAAGAAAAAAAAAAAGGAAAGCAAAACATTTTACTGGTCGATTGATCGATCAAAATTGATGTCACAGAAGGGTAGGTTCGGTAAAAGGTCGTTTGTGTGCATGTGCTACTGCGTGCATTGCGTGTTTGTGTGTGTGTGTGTGAGTGTGTGTGTTTGCGTATGTGTATGTATGTGTGTATATTTGTGTGTGAGAGATAGATAGATAGAGAGAGGGAGAGAGAGAGATAGTGAGTGAGAGAGAGAGAGAGAGAGAGAGAGAGAGAGAGAGAGAGAGAGAGAGAGAGAGAGAGAGAGAGAGAGAGA
>JBBPCV010138744.1:0-13363 GCA_037974505.1 Plocamopherus tilesii
GTTGGTTTTGGCTGTCGACATTGTCAGGGTAATTTTGACCCTCCTTCGTCTGGCTTTTGTTGTTGTTTTGTTGATTTTTGTTGGGGGGGTTTTGATTGGGGGGGGAGGGGGGGGGGTGTTATTTTGTGTTGTGATTTTTATTTTTATTTTTTTTTTTTGCTTTGTTTTGTTTGGGTGTGTGTTGCAATTTTGTGTTTTGTTTTCGATTTGAATTCTGACCCTACCAAGGCCAATACTGTGCTTGACAATGAATGGCAGCTTCAAAACAAAAGCACCTGGAAAATCGGGTAGTGGATAAGAAGCTGAAAACATAGGCACAAGAGTAGAGGGCACTAGATAGTAACAAGTCAATCAATTAGTACAAAAGGAAATGGTACATTCACAAACATCCGCAAATTGTACGTTCTCAAAGGAAATGATACACCCACAACCACAAATTGGATGTTGTTCTTGTAACGTCAGTGGTGAAGTGTTATATTATGCGGCTTGAATTCGAGGCAGGGAAAGGGTTGCTTGATTGTTCAAATTCATGAAAGATAAATCAGACCATTGATGTAAATTATATTGTTTTTACAGCACATTGTTAACGTTTTGTACTCTTCGTTTTGTCAAAACAGTTTTTAATTAAACTAAAATTAATAACTAATAATTGTCAAAGTTCGGACGGTTACTGCATGTTCGCTGGTAAGCAACCACATAGATTCATAGTTCATAATTCAACTGTAACTAAGACAGGTAATGCATGAGCTCTGCATAGCAACTATATCAATACACAGACCAAAACTTTTCTTCATTGCATCAAACCTTGCCGGGGAGAGACAAATTACAATTCAAGTCAACTTTATTAATCCTTTGCAGGTAATCACGTCAGTTATCACATGCGACCAACGTTGATTTGTACAAGTCAGTGTAATATTGTCAATGTCCATGGTTTGTCATGTACTATTTTATGTTTGATTATATGGGTATAGATCTACTTGTGTGCTAAAGAATGGAACTTTCCTTTTTGTATTGCCTTGTAAACAGTACGAAATTGTCCTTCAAAATTTCTTTTCAATCACCTTGACCGACCTGATAATGACAGTTCCTCTCTTTAATTTCTTATTGTTGTTATTAAAACGCATTACATAATGTATATTTAATTAATAGCAGTTATAATAGCATAGACATCGTGTCTTGTGATTGCCTATCGATCGATGCAGCGTTTGATGAGGTCACATTGATAGTGTATTGTCACTGCATGGGTCAACCCTTATAGCGAGCGCCTGATCGCAGTTTGTACAGACCGTTATAGTTTATAGTCTGTCCACAAACTATTGATGACTTTTGAAAAGCTGTAACTTAATGAATATAAGCTTATTGGTTATGAACTTGTGCATGCCTGCTCAAAATGGTTATGATCAAAGATTTTTTATTCCTCAGAATAAAAAAGATAATCACTCGTTTTGCTTCTTTGTGCTGTAGAAAATGACAGTGCTTCATAGAATTTAACTCTGTGTCCCTATAGGGTAAAAAAAAAGAGAAAAAAGTGTAAACATCAGTATGTCGTTAAAAAGGACCCTAAAACAATTTATCTCCCTTACATTTCCCTTTAAAGGCCATGCAGTTCTGGCCCTTTGTAGTGGCAATACGACATTGCGTATTATGTTAATGGTTGTCTTATGTGGTAAATTATGGTCATGAATTTATGTAGTTTAATGTATTGTTTGTATTATGTACCGTTTGTATGCATTTGCCACGGCCGAACGAATTTCCAAATTTTGGACGAATAAAAGGGCTTATATACTAATTATGTTGTGGATATTGGCACGTATCGAGTTTGCAAAGTCATAATACACGCATCCAGATCTCACCTTGTACGGGTCGACACACCAAACGTCACATGACGTAACTCCAAGCCAATTGATAGGTTGACCGATCTTTGCGCGCTCAGCCCTTATATTGATTTTCCGGGTGGTTGACAGTTTGGCTAGATCTATTTCTTGCGGTTCTTGGCCATGTAAACGTAACCCTATTTTTTAAAGACTTGCTTGCAGTGTGCTTGTACGTGAATTTGATGTGTTGGCACCCTTTTTACTAAATCATGTCACTGGATGCGCTAGCTCGCCCGGATGTTGTCATGTCAGAGTGGACCAAGTGGTCGGAACTTTCAAATTGAAGATAGCGGCCTCAATAGGCTTAGAGGCCACAGTAAATTTTGTATCAATGATTCAGTAGTGACTGCTGTGTGTAAGCACTTTTATTGTGGTGAGAGCTAAAAGAATTTTTTTTTCTCGAGACGAATATGATTTTTTTTTTTAATTATCACTATATTAATGGCTTTTTATCATACACAGCCGCCATCTTTGATTTCTCCGTACTGTTTGGAACGGTCTGTGCGGTAGCATACCTCCTTCACTTCCATGCCATTAGTGGGTACCTGTCAGTGGGTACCCATTATCAAACATGCCACAGACCGTTCCAAACAGTACGGAGAAACCAAAGATGGCGGCAGTGAGTGCGGGCAGATCTATGATAAAAAGCGATTAATATAGTGATAACAGTGTTTTAAAATTCCTATGCGTCTCAAGAAAATTATTTCTTTTAGCTCTCATCACAATGTAATAGTGCTTACTCTGCAGTTAATACCGAATCATTTATACGAAATCAACTGTGGCCTTAAAGCCTATGGAGGCCGCCATCTTCAATTTGAAAGTTTCGACCACTTTGTTCCACTCTGACGTAACGATATCCGGGCGAGCTAGCGGGGACCCACTACCGAATACAGTTTTTGAGATTAAGAAATGTAAAGTAGGCCAACGATGGTTTTGTTTGCTGATGTCGCTGAGTTTCTTATCCTCAGGCTTGGGCCGCACTGAGACAAACTTGTCTGTAACACAACCCATGGATTCCAATCTCGCTATAAACACATTTATTGTTTTGAATTGCATTGCTGATTTTTAAAAAAATCCAAAACAAACTATTGTCAAGTACATAAAGGAGGCCATGGGTATGAGTGGGAAACCAATTGAAAGCCTGACGAAGCCCAAAAGATCTAGACCTTTGTGTTTCCTGTTGGGTTGTTTGTTGTTTTTGTTTGTTTGTTGTTGTTTTTTTAGGGGGGGGGCTAGGTGTGTTGTTTTGTTTTGTTTTTTGTCAGGTTTTTTCTTTTGTTTTTAGTTCTTTTGTTTGTTTTTGTTTGTTTGTTTGTTTGATTGGTTCTTTTGCGTTGTTGTTACTTGTTCAGTGGAATCCACACACGTAATTATGCACTAGTCCATCGCTTTATAACCCTGGCTTTGGAAAACTTCGTTTGTCCATGCAGTGGCACATGGATCTGAGGAAAAGGTCAAAGACATTGGACTGATCTTCGCGCGCGTGTTTGATACACCGAAAGTCTTCATACCACAGCTTCCTCACATCATAATTACCTCTCTTTTTGTTTTACCACAATCGTCAAAAAATGCCCCCCCCCCCTTCCCCATTTTTTCCACCTCTTTTTGCCTCTGCTCTTAAACATTCCAAACGCAGGTTTATAATCTGGACATTTTTAGACATTTATGACCATATCAACTGACTAGTGAGTCAGGTTCAAAATGTCTCAAAATGTGAAAGGACAAAAATGGAGGAAAAAAGAAAAAAAAAAAAAGGAGGCGGGGAAAAAACGCTTAAAAACATTGAAGAAACGACCTTTCATGCTTTTATCCCAAAATGTTTGTGTTTTATCTAAAAACATCTTGTTCAATGTAATTTGATGATATTTAAATTAATTTGACACGTTTCTAGCGTGCGTTTTCTGTATGGTTTAGCTATTCGATGTGATCATTAATTGTAAGGCATTACTTGATTAGCAGTTAAATTTAATTGACACCTAGTTCCCCCTTCCCTTTTCCCACACAAGAAATAATAAAAACAACAACTAACTAACCGCACCCCCCCCCCCCCCCCCCTCTTTCCCCGTAACAAAAAATCAACCAAAAACCAAGAAAAAACGAACAAAATTCAAACCCCTGAATAACAAACAAGCAAACAAAAGTAAAACAAAACAATTATGAATTTTGATCTCCACCACAACAAGTATTGAAAATTTCTACCAGGCAGGCGTGACAAGGCCACAAACTCTCTTAAACATGTTTCAGGCTATGTTGTAAGAAAATACTGCCTGGCACAAATCAATGAACAGAAGGCAGTTGTTGTTTTTCTTTTCTTTTTTTTTTCCATTCAAACAAAATGAATTCATCCAGGGTACAAAATATAAATATGTTTTCATCTTCAATGTAAACTATACGTCATGTGGAAATCAGGGGAGAAAAAAGAGGTAATTAATGAGGAAGGTTAAAAAAAAAAGAATGACTGAGTGGCTTGTTGATAAATTGCAGGACATTGACTTAGGTTTAAATTTAGATGTTGCTGATTTGTTGGTATAAGAACAACTAGATGGTGTTCAATATGACTTTGCTGCTGAATGAACTCATAAGACAAATCGGTCAGTGCAATTCACACACACCCATACACACACACACACAAATACACATTGAAATATCTATTTGATTCACACATAGACACACTGATCTGATCAATGTTTTTCCAATGCTCACCAAAACTGTCAATGTGCTTTTCCCCAAATTTCAGTAAGGTCATTGTAAGAAGCAAATACATACATTGTTTTTAAAAAAAGAGGTTGATTCATGCGTTATTATTTTTATTATCATTATTATTTCCTGTAAATGGAAACAGGTATATTAAAAGCATGTTTGGCTTTTTCTTATGTGTTATTGTCATGATGCTCTACATCAATCGCTTGTACATGAAGACCTTATACATATATTTTTGTATTTTTCTTTTCCAGGCATGGACAATCCCAGAGTCAGGAACTATGGCAGTGTCAATGATGAGCTCCAGCCTCTAGTCAGGAACATTGAAAGTGATGGATCTGGGGATCAACCTTCAGCCCAGCAAGAAAATGGAAGGTTTGCTATTGTCTGAGTTGCTCTCTACTGTTTTACTTTTATGGGTTGGTGATGTTTTGGTTTTATTGGCGGTGATGGTGAGTTTTTTGGACAGCTCTTCTTTTTTTTTTCATACTTACAGGAAGAAGGTGAATAGCACTTATTTTAGGTGTTTTACAGTGGATTGTGTAGTAACTGTACACCTTAATTGACTTTGCTATGCACTTTAATTGAATAGGTTAAAATTGACTGAATAGGTAAAGGTGTCAATTAACGATTCAGTGTCTGGATATCCTCTCTGCTCACATACTGGTCGTTCTTATTGTCCATCAGGTACGTGCAATCATTCAATCACTTTCTTGTTGTTCTTACAGTCCATCAGGTACATGCAATCATTCAATCACTTTCTGGTTGTTCTAATAGTCCATCAGGTACATGCAATCATTCAATCACTTTCTTGTTGTTCTTACAGTCCATCAGGTACATGCAATCATTCAATCACTCTCTGGTTGTTCTTATAGTCCATCAGGTACATGCAATCATTTAATCACTTTCTTGTTGTTCTTATAGTCCATCAGGTACATGCAATCATTCAATCACTTTCAGGTTGTTCTTATAGTCCATCAGGTACATGCAATCACTTTCTGGTTGTTCTTATAGTCCATCAGGTACATGCAATCATTCAAAGTATCAACTAAATGCAATATTTTACTCATTCTTTCCCACTGCTATTATTGAAGCAACCACTTAAATCTTTCCATACTTTCAGCAATGCCTCTACTGCATTTGGTGACTTAGACTTAGAAATTTTATTTATGAAAAGCAGCTGATTCCAGTGAAGTGAAGAATCAATATTTGCCTTCACTTTAATGGTTTTTTGTTGTTGTATTTGCCTTATTTACTAACAGTCTTAACTTTTTCAACACACTATAAAGGCAATGACTGTCTCTCTCATTTGTAAGACTACATTGAAATGTCCTAAATTCGCACACCATGAAGAAAGGTGGCTTTGAGAGGGTTAACAATGCATGTTACACTTTTATTGTAATGGTCTTCATGTGTATTAGTATAATATATTGTCCTTACATTCTTTTTTCTTATTTATTTATTTATTTATTTGATTAACATAAATTATTTATTTCCAGAAATTACACTCGGCAAAAATCCTATTACACCCCAGCCATGGTGGATGAGCTGAGAAAGAGAAATCAACTGTACTTTATGGATACCATCACCAAATTGATTCACTTCCATGGTTTTCCCTGGAAACTCACATTTCAAATTTTGAAAGTGATCCTCATAACCGTCCAGGTGACCTTTATCATTTTATCTATGTAAAGGAAAATTTCTCAACTCAAAAGGGTTACAACCATAGATCATTAAGGGAAGTCTTATTTTGCATGTAGTTTCCAATTCATCCCATGAATCAATAAAGTGGATGAAATTTTGTACTAAATACATATGACGATTGGTTAAGTGAGAATGTATTTTTTTTTTCTGTAATATTCTTTTATCTCAGGGGCCATTTTTTAAGTCTTTTAAAAAGTGTTGGGACATTTGTGATGAATCCCATTGGCATTTATAGTGTCTAGCAAGATTCATCACTGTGAAGTCTGAAGATAGAGGTAGTGAGACACAAGAGCCATTTTCTGGGTATAGTAGAGTGTTGATCAGCTTGAGGATTTTGGCTTACTTTTAAGAAAAATGCCCAGTGTATGGATGAATTATTTTTCTAGTTCAGCATTACTTGGGAATGAAGCAAATTTAACAAAATATCCTATGTAAGCTATGTTTTACTGGCAATTTCATGCTAGATATACTGTAAATTGTCAGAACTTTAATTTGGAGGCAAATCTGAATGTTTGTAATGAAAGCAAGAGATATTGTTTAGCATACTTCAGAAAAAAAAGAAAAACATGGAATATGAAATTAATTGAATCACACTGGGATGAGAGGACGTGGAAAATGAATTCTTCTACAGATGGCATAGAACCATGTGCAAGGCACGACTTGATATGGATGACCTGAGCTATGGAATGGTGTGCAATGGAATAGCGTCCTATGGAATGGTGTGCTATGGAATGGTGTCCTATGGAATGGTGTGCTATTGAATGGTGTGCTATTGAATGGTGTCCTATGGAATGGTGTGCTGTGGAATGGTGTCCTATGGAATGGTGTGCTATGGAATGGTGTCCTAGGGAATGGTGAGGTATGAAATGTATTAGTGTTCTATGGAATGGTATGCTATGGAATAGTGTCCTATGGAATGGTATGCTATGGAATAGTGTGCTATGGAATGGTGTGCTGTGGAATGGTGTCCTATGGAATGGTGTCCTATGGAATGGTGTCCTATGGAATGGTGTCCTATGGAATGATGTGCTGTGGAATGGTGTGCTATGGAATGGTGTGCTATAGAATGGTGTGCTATAGAATGGTGTGCTATAGAATGGTGTGCTATGGAATGGTGTGCTATGGAATAGTGTGCTATGGAATGGTGTCCTAGGGAATGGTGAGGTATGAATTAATTTAATAGTGTTCTATGGAATTGTGTGCTATGGAATGGTATGCTATGGAATAGTGTCCTATGGAATAGTGTCCTATGGAATGGTGTCCTATGGAATGGTGTCCTATGGAATGGTGTACTGTGGAATGGTATGCTATGAAATAGAGTCCTATGGAATGGTGTGCTATGGAATGGTGTGTTATGGTATGGTATGCTATGGAATGGTGTCCTATGGAATAGTGTGCTATGGAGTAGTGTGCTATGGAATGGTGTCCTATGGAATGATGAGGTATGAAATAGTGTGTTATGGAATGGTGTGTTATGGATGGCGTGCTATGGAATGGTGCGCTGTGTCTTGCAGGAAATAAAGGCAAAGGGACAGCACCAAGCGGTAAGCAAGGAGGCCCGGAATTAGCCGGGCTTACCGTTGATAAATGGTGCCATTATGTGCTTCTACTTCAGGCCGCCTTTAATCCAGCACCGACTGGGCCCCGGCCGACCCAGGGTGGGACTGGAGGCTCTTCCCACACCCCCACCGACCCCCCTTCCCCCCTAGCCTAACCTCTCTGATAACGATTTTATCCTACCGAGGGTATAGCTTTTCTGATAAGGACTCCCAAATTAAATGTAGAATTAAAGACTGGCCGGGACGGGCCGCCCAAAGGGAAGACCCGGCCTGCAGATTAAACCGGCTCTACTCCGTTGCTATGCAGGCCACAAGCGCTTTTTCTAATAAGAGGATGGGGGAGGGGTGGGAGAGGAGACCACACAGTGACAAAGCTAAGCGCGCCTTTCAAAGGGTTTTGTATAGGACTGTTAATTTCCAACCCCAGATAACGATAGGGTGGTCAGCCGTAGGAAGAGTGGACACCGGCTAAAATTGTAATATTGTAATATATTGTTGTCATTCCTCTGCACAGAGGAGAGGAGCGGAGGCGACGGAGGTGAGGAAAAGAGGAGGCCAAACATCCTTGACAAGAGTGCTTGAACTCGACTCTTGTCAAGGAAAAGTTGGTAGGGGGGAGTCTTGAGAGCTTGGCGTGTATATTTAAAAAGTGACGTCATCACATTTCTATTTTAATCCATTTAATCCGGTTTCACCATTGGTTGATAAAATTATAAGGGCTCCATTCTGACGAAGGCTGTCTCTTGGCCTGCGTTACTTGTTATATTATCAGCATACAAACGGGAAAACAAAAGTGTATAAATTGTTGATGAAAGTTTCTTGGTTGTAGACGGGTTAAACCTAACTAGTTTAGTATCCTCTGTGGAAAGTAAAAGTACTTCACATTGTAGCCCAATTGGCAGATTTAATATTGGTTGATTTCTGCAGACTTCAATCTTATTCGTGACCTTTTCTAAACATTGGCACAAAGAATGTGATTATAGCTATGGCATTACAACGCTATCAAAGTATAAAGACATTTATCCTGATTTTAGTTTAAAAAAACTACAAAATTTAAAAAGAAACGATTGGAATGTGCTGAGCCATTGTTGATAAAGGGGGATTTGCACGGTGAAGTGAGATGAATCAGTTTCATCCAATTGAATTATAGTCAGATCGGAAAAAGTCGAAAAACATATTAATAATAATAATAATAATAATAATAATAATAATAATAATAATAATAATAATAATAATAATAATAATGGTGATGATGATAATGACGACAACAATAATAATAGTAATAATAACAATAACAATAATAATGACAACAACAACAATAATAATAATATAATAATACTATTAATAATAATGATAATGATAATAATAATAATAATAATAATAATAATAATTATAATAATAATAATGATAATAATAATAATACAAAAACATGATTAACTCGGGATATTTCGGAAGTCGAAGTGGGAATAGTAGCATCCCTTCTGTCAACCAATTTCTTTGTGAGTCTCTTTCTCACTTTGTATAAGAGAATTAAAATTAACAGTGTGTGTTGCTAAAATAGCGTGATGAAAATACTGCAAGTTACACCAATCACAACGCTAGAGAGCTCATCGGATCAAGATAAGAAAACTGCTATGGAATAAGGAAAGACCCGGCCTAAAAATCAACCAGTGAACGAGATTTTTCAGTGTACAGGTCTGGCAACGACCGATGATCTCGCATTCGTTGGAGGGAGGACATTGAATGAATGAATGGATGAATGGATGGATGGATGAATGAATTATGTATGTATGTATGTATGTATTTACTATATATGTATGTATGAATGAATGAATGGATGGATGAATGTATGAATGAATGAATGAATGAAAGAAAGAAAGAAAGAAAGAAAGAAAGAATGAATGAATGAATGAATGAATGAAAGAAAGAAAGAATGAATGAATGAATGAATGAATGAATGAATGAATGAATTTGTAGTACATTTATTGGTCGCTAGGAATCCTGAAAAGCAAGCGTTTGGGGCTGTACGTCTTTTGTCAATTCTATCACCCTGCAGAGCATAAGGGACACGCTTAGATCTTCATATTCATCTTCCTATCTTTGTTTTGTTTTTTTCTAGCCAGTTGACTTTCGTCTAGACTGGTTTCAGAAGGCTATCCAAACGCATGCTAGTATCTCAAGATTGGTTAAGTTGTCAGTGTACTATCCCGTTTAATTTGACATCATGGTTACTGTTAACTTGTTAGCAGTAAGCTGTGTGTGTCTTTACACTATCCCCTTTGCTGTGCACTTTCCTACAAACTTGATGATTTGTTTATCACCTATTAGTCCCACTAACATTCTCCTTCTCACTTTCCTTTCTTATCACACCAACTCACACTACTCTTAAGTTGCATCGACGAACACTGTGCAAATAAACTCCGTCTAAATCTAAGTCAATGAAAACAACCTGTAAATGTGAAGTTCAACCAAAACCAAACAGTAGTGCAAAGTTGACCAGACCTTGGGCTATTCGGCCATTTTTTCATCAAAAGAGTTAAGGCATGGCCACGCCGTCCCACGCAGTGACCGACTGGCTGTCAGCGTGACCTGTCGATCCAAACCTGGCCATCATAGTCGGGGAGCAGGATGACTTTTTAAGACCGTTATCCCCATTTATTCGTGGGGAGTGAAAGATGCACTAATCCCTTCCATTGTCCCTTTCTAATCCCCCCTTCCCTCATCGCTTCCTTTACCGCCTTACTAAACTAGGATATCTCGTTCCTTAAATACACTAATAAAACCTCCATCTTTCCTCTATTCAACATTAATGTTACTTAAACGTCGTAATTTTTGCCATGGACCGGACAGAGGACACACAGAACTGAACGGAGTCGGTTCTTCAGACAGAATTCAAGGTTGGAGTCTTCAATTTACACACACCTTTTTTTAGTATGCATGTCATGTTTACTTTATAATGTGATTTTATTATATTTTACATTCCAATTTTAGTTTTAGTTTTTTTGAAGCATGCCACAATCACAAAACGTCTTCAATTTATTACGTTTTCATAATTCAATCAAATATATTTTTTTCTTTTCACGGTAATAATATTAATATAATAATGATTTATCATATAATGACCTATAGTTAGAGGCATATTGGATTTCTTTAAATTCTTGTTTTATTCTATTTTCTTATAGTTTTATTTTACATTGATTTGTGCGTGTGTGTGCGTGTGTGTTTGTGTGTGTATCGTGTATGTATATCGTGTGAGTGTATCGTGTGTGTGTGTGTGTGTGTGTGTTTCGTATTGAAATGCATCATAAAGCGCCATTGACCGTATGTGACATGAGTATAGATACTATAAAATGTAGTTTCATGAAGAACTTTATACAGTACTGTTTCAGCGTGGCTGCATGCCACAAGGAGCAGGAAAATAATGATTGGAAGGTTGGCAGGCCCAGGTAAAGGATTGGGGAGGAGAATTAAAAGAAACGTTAAGAAGGGGTAGGGGCATTGGGGGGTGTAACAGTATGCAGCCAAGGAGTTGGACTGTACCATCGTGTATGTTGGGCTGTGTGTGTGTGTGGGGGGGGGGTGGTGAGGAGTGGACCTACTGACCACTGACCACATTCTGGGCAGACAGAGGTATAGCATTACATGTGGTATGGTAATGGTCAACCCTCGAAGTGAGAAGCTCACTGGGTCTCGTCCCAGGGGGTCCGAAGGGACTGTGAGTGAGGTGGCAGTTGTGTTGGTTGGCCGGTGAAATTAATAGAAGGGAGGGTGAATGGGTTCGGCAAAAAGGCTGTAATGGATGGAGGGTTTGTGTCTAAGAAGGGCTTGATGGGGTATAAAGTAAGCGGGGGAGGACGAGTGGGGTGAAGACCGCAGCCTTTTCCTATCCATCACAATAACTTTTGTTGCGTTGATTGAAAATGTATATGGTGACGACGGGCCTATATTTGAATGGAGGGGAGCGAAAATGTCGTAAAGAGACGAACCTGCACTTTTCGATAACCATGTCGTATACATTTAATATGCTCATGATACAACGCTTGTCGGTGAATCAGAACGAGACGTTCAGGAAAAAGTCAATATAATTGTGGTAACAAAGTGAAAGAAAAGGCATAAGTCTGATCAACAAAAAGACAGAAGGCGTTTTGGTTTCCAAAGCATCAATAAATCCAAGATGCTCCACAACCTTTAAAGGAAATAATCTTCAACCATCTTGGAACGTTTATCTTTTCAAGTGACTGATGTATTAAAGACACCAGGAGATGGATCAGCAAAGCAAAGACCACTTTCAGAGGCACGAATACAAAACGGATATCTTGAACGATTGCTGCAGGAGCTGAACTTAAACATCACAAATCAAAAACTTCTACAGGCTGCAGTGCTTTCCTTTTTAAGAGTAATATTTTGAGTAATAGTTGATTTAGTAGTAAATGGTTTTGCTGTCGCTGAAGGACGCATACCCTAAACTGATATCGTCTTACTAATGCCGAATTAATATTATATATTATTATCATTTAGGTAAAATTCAATCCTAGTTTGAACCGAACTCTTAGTGAACTAAACGTTCAAAATATTTGTGCATTGGAGATTTGTTATGTTGTTTCCCTCAAGTTGTCTCTATTCTGCGCAATGGCTTTGAATGTATGGAGGTCATTGAATTGATTGAAGTTCGGCTTCTTGGTATGCAGTGCAGATGTTAATTTGCATTCGAGTTGTTTTGGCTTTGCTGATTTAGATAATTGTGTGGTTTGTTTACTGGTGGAATTTTTGGCTTTGTGTGTGTTTTGTGTGGTTTGTTTACTGGTGGAATTTTTAGCTTTGTGTGTGTTTTGTGTGATTTGTTTACTGGTGGAATTTTTGGCTTTGTGTGTGTTTTGTGTGGTTTGTTTACTGTTGGAATTTTTGGCTTTGTGTGTGTTTTGTGTGGTTTGTGTACTGGTGGAATTTTTGGCTTTGTGTGTGTTTTGTGTGGTTTGTTTACTGGTGGAATTTTTGGCTTTGTGTGTGTTTTGTGTGGTTTGTGTACTGGGGGAATTTTTGGCTTTGTGTGTGTTTTGTGTGGTTTGTGTACTGGGGGAATTTTTGGCTTTATGCGTAGTATTTCGAGTGGTTTGGCCATTAGCGAATGTGGATGAATGTCTAGGAATCTAAGTTACTTGTTTGAATCATTTTAAAATGTTCCTTTCTATCTATCTGTCTATGTATTTCTTTATTTGTCTGTCTGTCTAGCAGTCTAACTGTCTGTCTCCCCGTTTGTTTTTGTGTGTCTGTCTGGCCATCTGTCTTTCTCTTTGTCTTTCGTTCTGACTGTCTCTGTATTTTCTGTCTGTGTGTCCGCCGACCTGCCAGTCTGTCTCTATGTCAATGTGTCTTTTTCTGTCTGTCTGTCTGTCTGTCTGTCTGTCTGTCTGTCTGTCTTCCCCTTCTCTTCCCCTCCCCTCTATTCCCCTCCCCTCCCTTCCCCCCTCTCTTCCCCTCCCCTTCTCTTCCCCTCCCCGTCTCTTCCCCTCCCCCTCTCTTCCCCTC
>JBBPCV010139855.1:0-13362 GCA_037974505.1 Plocamopherus tilesii
AATCTATCAATCTATCAATCTATTCCATTTATCTTTTATTCATGTGATTTGCAACTATGTGATTTATTTCATGAGACAGGTAAGCTGAATATAATATCATGTCTATTTTTAAACCTTTGAGATGATAGCACTGAAAGATCAGAATCAAAGAATTTTAACAAGTCACTGTGATACAACAAACATGATTTTATGAAATTAATATAAAAGAAAAGCATTTATTGTGTAGCAAAGTCCTTGAAGAGTAGTGTTTGCAACTTAACTTTCATTTCTTCTTTCAAAAACAAAAGATGAAAAGACCTTTATGCATGACATTGAATTATGGGTGTATTGATTTCTATACATGTAAATGTCTTGCCTTGTGCTATCAAATTCTAACCATGAGAATTGAATATGTCTTTTATTTGCAAGTTGTCATTTAAATTGCAAGATATAGTTACTTTGTGCATTTAATGAAATTTGAAATTGTCCCATTACTATTGCCAAGTTCTCATTATTTCTGATGGTGTTATTTAGTGTTAAACATGAAGCACCATGATATTAAGTATACAATGAGTCTAAATTAATATCCATTGCTTGGAGAGAGCAAGGTTAGTCTTTGCTATTAATGTAATAAGGCGTTTGGTTGAGAAATTTTCATTTTTTGAATCTCATTGTTATAAAAGTGTGTTTATTTTCAGTCAACACTTTGCTTGAGGATAGCGGGGATAGCAAACATGTCCACTATGATGTACCACTGTATTGTTCTTGTGGGCATTACCTTTAGGTCCTACTAACTTCTTTCCCGTAACATGGATCTGATATAACCACCTGATGATTCTGCTGTTTTGATTTTTTTACGGTAGTCAAACCAATGTAATATTAGTATGCGAAATGCCTTTTTTTTTTCGTTGCAACTCTACAATTAAAACTATTATTAGTTCAGTAGACACTGAGTATATCAACATGAATTAAGCCTGTCAGATCATGTGAATTAAGCCTGTCAGATCATATGGAGTTAAGAGGAGGCCAACATTAGATAGGCTATACAATTATGATACGATTTGAAGATGATAATCCCAGATTAACTGTGTTACTTTACTAAGTCATTTTTGATGATAGCACCCAATTGAATTTGATGAAGCACTCTGAGGCTTTGCGGACCTAGATCTGACTTACATAAAGCTACTGAAATTTCCCAAAGGCAATGACTATCATCAAAAGAATTTGTAATTGTTATACATGTAGTTGAAAATGAAAGGGTTGCCAGGGATATATCATCAGCCGGTGGCCTGAGATACTTAGCTGAGCATGCTTTGTTGCAGGCTTGGCTACCACTAGACTAAACCTTGCACTACCCTCTTGATTCCAGTATGAAGATGTGAAATGAGCCGAGGCCTAATGAAGTGATGCAAGTGTGAAAGAGAGATAGAGAGTATTGTCAACAATTATGGTTGAGTTAAATAATTTCTGGATTAACTGGGCATATAGTAAAAAAAATAGGCCCTATGCTTACTCAAAAGTCTTTGACAGACAGATTGAGGACATTTAATGCCAACATAGGAGGAGGGAAAGACAAAGTATGTTGATGTACAAGGTATGCGTGTATATATATATAGATGATTTACTTGACTTAGAACCTTCTGATGACAGGGTCATCTGATCTCGCAACTTCAGCAGTTCTCCTTATTCTTGTTGTAAACATCCAATTTTGTCTATTCTGTGTGCTGTCTCTTTCTAAATCCCTCCTTGGTGTCAGTTGAATTGTGTTGTTGTTGTTATTGTCAAGTCTCTTCAAATCGTTGGTTAATGTTATTGGGAGTGCTGTTGTCAGTTTTCCTTATGGTCTTTTGATGTTATCCTTGAAATGGAATGTCATTGCTTTGTTTGTAGGAATTTTAGGGCCTCAAAATGTGTCCAAAAAGGTACCATCTAGCTTGCAAGATTTGAATGGAAAGGGGAGTTTCCTTACATTTTATGTACAGCAAGTTTGTTAATTATTTTTGTCTGGTAGAATGTGCTTAAACCTCTTCGTAGCTGTTTCCTGTGGAATGCATCTTATTTATCCTCCTCCATTTTAGTCAATGGCTCATGTTCTGCAATTGTAGAGCAGAATCAATATTTTCTCAGAGAATTGTATAGTTTTATTCTTGTTTTCGGTTTTGTTTTATCAGCTCTTTTCCAAATGTTAGTAAGTTTGTTAAGTGCTAAATTTGCCAAATGTTTGCGATGTTGAATGTCTTTTTTGTTTCCAAGCAATGTCAATGAGCTTACTTCCTTGGATGTATATATAAATATAAACAAACACGCATACCTTGTAGGTCCTACATCAAGATTATCACATTATATAGAGAAGAAAACAGGACTTAAATTATGTTGAGCGGAAGAGGACTGTCAACTTTAAGAATGTCAACATGAATGGTGTCCACTGTATGAATGCCTCATTTTTTTTCCCTCTATCATTTCACTTTCTTAGAACACAATGGTAAGAGAATGGGATTCACATTGGGTTTTTGTTGTTGTTGTATTTTGGGGTTTGTTTTTAAGGGGTGTATTTGTGGAGATCAACATATAATACACATATATATATATACACATGCAAAAAGACTGTCACTGTCACTATCAAAATTTATATTCAAAGCAACTATGTTGTTTAAATAACCATATGTATTATACATGTACCATGCTCCATTTCATCCATACAGCCTACATCTGTTCAATGTGTCTGCAATTAAATAAATTGGTATAGTTTTGTGAGGAAGTGTTTGTGTTTTGATAAAAGAGAGAGAAAGTGTTTTCTCCATGGATTAAAGAGGATGTGCAATTTATAAAAGTGATATGGTATATGTCCTCGTGGCCTGCTTGCGTCCATTTTGTCTGCCAAATTGAGTTTTTCATATTGAAAGCATTGTACATAGCGAGAAATTCAGTCATTTTCATGTTAAAAGCCTTGTACATAGTGAGAAATCCAGTTAGATTTCTTTTTTCACATTGAAAGCCTTGTACATTGCAAAAATACTGTCAGATTGCATGTTTCACATTTAAGGCCTTGTACAAAGCAACAAAAAAAAAAAAAATTACATACAAATTGTAACTTTAATGCCACTGTACAGCTTGTTTCATTATCTGTTGGATTTGTTTAATTTTTTTTTTCTTTTCATATCATTTATATTTTTTCACCTTTTGTTCAGTCATTTTCACATGCCTTCTTATTTCAGTTAAAATTGAGAAGCATTTCACTTTGTGATCACTCTCCTTGTTTGAATAAATGAAGAGTTATTTTATATAAATCGCATTCCATTGTGTGTTTCTGAAATTTTACTTCCAGACCAGTGTAAAGGTTGACTTGACACATTGATGTCAAGAAAAAATTTAAAATAATATTCCATTTGCCATTCACACTTGAAATCCAAAACAAGGAAGAGCTGAAATAATCTCAGTCAAGAAATGTATAGATTCAAATTGCAGTTTATTATGGTTTAAAAAAGGAACATTAAAAAAAACAACAACCCAAAAACAAACCCAAAGGCAAAAAAAATGTTAAGTGAAAGTGAAAGCAAACTGTAGCATATTAATATTAATATTAACAATGAAAGGAGGGTCTTGGAAATTGAAGTAAATGAGAAGCCTCAAAAGGGAATTTGAAGAAATTTTGTCATGCTTAAGATATGAAAGCTGCAAGAAAGAATTGATAATGAATATGAGCACAATCAAGCTTGATACAGTATAGAAAAAGAAACAACAATTTGGTCACCAATGAAATGTGTACATCCACTTTCCTTTTACCATTCAATGTACAATTTACATGTTGGGTATCAGTACTTATACCTAAATTCATGTCTTTACCACAACACTCTTTTCAGTTAAATTTGCATTTGTAAAATAATATTTCATGACTTTTCATAAGAAATACATCAACAGTACATGTAATAATATCAGGTATATAAAAAAAAAGTATAAGGAATATCAAAAGTGAATTTGCTAAAAAGATGACAGGTGCTTGCCAAATTGTATGCATTATAAAACAAATACATTGTATAGGAAATTACAAAATAAACATCCTTCACAGTCTCAGGTTGTAGGCTGTGGAGAAGGTTTGCACTTGAGAAAAAAAAAAAGGCGGAGTTGATTTATCTCAAACTCAACAAATTTAGCGTTATGGTCAATGATATTTTTATGCATCTGAAACATGTACTATTAACAAACACCAAACCTAGAATATCACTAATATCAGCAGTTATAATTTTTGCATCATGTAGAGACTTGAACACAAAATAGAAAGACTGGATTTTATGGTGTCCATCAAGTTCAGATTAAAAATACATATGTGTACAAACATGCTTACAGTAGTAAGAAAAGAAACATTTTGCACATCTCAAATTAAAAATCTTTCAAATGTACCATGACTGTAACATGTACTTGTATATAGTACAAAAAGTTACAAATACCTCTCTGTTTTGCAATGACATTGGTTTTTTTCCATTCTGAGTATGAATGTGATACACGTATTGTTGTTTTTAGTTGTTGTTTTTTTTTTACCCCTAACATGTTTGAAGTCTGATCTACATTTGGGGCAAGTCTGAGTGGAATTGTCTTTTTCACTTTTTCATGTGATTTCAGCATATTGATGAATGGAATAATTACTATACAAAGTGCTTACACAGGGGAAGTGGATCCTCATTTTCAGCAAAAGTGATTTGCGCTCCTCCATTAAATATTATCTCAGGAAAAGAATAAGTCAAGCGCTTGACACTGCATTCTCAACAATCATCATTCAGTAACTTTCATATTGAAGAATTTTGAAAGACGCATATTTAACACCCAAGCAACTTTGATTACAATTTTTTTTTTTTTTTTGTAATCAGTATAGAGTAGAATGAGAAGTATAAGTACAATTTTTGAAATGTTTTGAACAACTTGATGATGCTCATGACTTGATGATTATTTATTGGAGCAGATTTCAATGGTCATATCAGCGAGGGAAACAGGGGAGACGAGGCAAGAACATTTAAGGACTGGAATGAGGATGGACAGAGAGTGGTAGGTTTTGCAAAAAAGAATGGATATGACAATAGTAGACACATATTTTAAAAAAAAAGGGAAGAACATTTGGTGACATGTAAAAGTGGAGGAAGATGTTCACAGTCTTCTAAGTCCTAAGTATTATAGATTATAATAATAATTATATTTTGTCCAAGAGGGGTGAGCTCTAGGAGATTGGAGACTGCAAAGTGGTACCTGGGCAAAGTGTGACCATGCAACATTGTATTGTAATTTCTAAGATGTGCATGAAGGCTGGGAGGAGAAAAAGAGTGCCAGTTGAGCCTCAAATAAGATGGTGGATGTGGAAGCTGGATGAAGACTGCCAGTCAGGCGAAATTTAGAGCAGAGATAAAGGAAGCATCAGATAATGACAGAGATATTCAAAGGCTGGTTAGCCACTGCAAATGCGTTACAGGATTTTGCAATTGCAGGAAAAGTCCTCATAATGACATCTGGGAAAAGGAAGAAAACAAGGACACTTGGTGGAGGAATGAGGATGGGCAGATTATGATTAAGAGAAAGAAACTGGCATAGAGCGCTGTTACTACTGTTAGAGTTGTGCAGGACATGTTTAAATTTAAAGACACAGTTATTAGATGTACAGTGGGATTGAAAGCTGGATTTAAGATGAAGGTTGGGTTACACTAAGATCTGTTCTTAGTCCTTTTTTATTTGCAATGGTGATGGACAGGTCAACAGATGAAATCAGATAAGAAGCTCCATGGTCAATGATGTTTACTGACAACATTGTGCTATGCAGTGAGTCCAAGATCGATGGGAATCTGGAGAAGTGGTAAAATGCATTCGAAAAGAGAGTAATAAGTGTCAGTAGGAGCAAGACAGAGCACATTAGTCTAAATGACGAGGAGAATGGAGGCAAAAGTTTTATACAAGCTGAGGAGATGAACATGTTTGATGTTTAAGTATTTGGATCAACAGTCTAGAGTGGCGGTGATTGTAGAGGTGAAGTAAAGAAGAGGGTGCAAGCAGGATGTTATGGATGGAGAAGAGTATCAGGTGTTATGTGTGATAAAAGGATACTTTGAAAATTGAAAAGGGAGATACATGTATATAAGACAGCTGTCAACCCAGCAATGATGTATGGCCTAGAGGCAGGAATTAGAGCTGGAGGTGGCTGAAATGAAGATACTACATCTCACAATGGGTGTTACGAGATTGGACAAGATCACATTAGAGAGAATGCACACATAGCCAGGTTTAGGAACAGCATGAGAGAATCTAGATTGAGATGCTTTGGCTGTTTTCAGAGGAGAGATGAAGAGTGCATTGGTAAGAGAATGCTGAAGATGTCAATACCAGGTAATAGGAAAAGGGAAAGACTGAAAAGAAGATTGAATTAAGAAAGATATGATGGCAGTTGGTGTGAGAAAGGAGAATGCAATGAACAGGACATCTTGGACACAAATGTCCACTGTGGCGACCCCTAATGGGATAAGCCCGAAGAAGAAGAAGCTGGAGGAGGAGGAGGAGAAACATATAAAGAATAGAGTGTGTAGTTTGTCCACCATTAATCTATATGATGCATGGCAGGGTTTGTTTTTTTTTTCCTAGAGGGGAAAACTAATATTTACAACTACACAGTTTATGGAAAAATTCATTCAAAGATATATTGACTTGCACCTCTGTTTTGTGGATCTAGAAAAGGCATTTGATACTGTAAGGGGAAGTGAACTGTTGCATTCACTAGAACATAATGTAGAGCAAAGTTCAATAGAAGATGTTAAAAATATTTTAAACAATAAACCAACATGTGCTGTGAGAGTAGCTGGGAATATATCTGAATAATTTGAAGTAGACATATATATAGGAGTTAGACAGGGTTGTGTAGTAAGAACTCTATTGTTTGTCATATTTATGGATTCACTTGCAAAGGCTGCTCAAAATGAAGGAAATGAATGTTGGTATGTGAAAACTCAAGCCAGTAAATCTTACAATGCTTTCATTTGCTATCTGTTTATGAAATCTGAAGATGATCTCCAGTATAATTATAATATTATCATACTTAACAATAAACTTAGTAAAAGAGGAATGAAAATGAACCAAATAAAACCTAAACAATGCTAATAAATAGAGGCACATGTACTAAACTAAATCACACAATCTTAAACCAGATAGAGAATAGCTTGAGCAAGTTAAAAGTTACAAATATCTGAGAATAATGATTAGCTCTGAGGATAATCTAAGACTAAGAGAAGAAATCAGCCAGAGAATCCAAAAGGCAGTGACAGTGTATTATCACCAAGGAAAGGTTTTCATAGGTAAAAAGAATTATCCACAAAAACCAAAATGGCAGTGTATAACACAGATTTCTGTTCTACTCTCCTTTACGGCAGTGAAACTTCGACCTTTGACAGTAGGGAATACAGCATAGTATTAGCAGCTGAAACTAAATATTTAAGAAGACTAGTAGGGAAAACTAAAAGGGGCATAATCAGAAATACAATAATAAGAGATCAAACTAAAGTTAAGTGACGTAAAAACTAAAATAGAAATAAATCAGCTTAGACGATTGGGGAGAATAGCTAAATCAATATACAACAATGCTAAAATCCAAGGCAAGAGGCCAAAGGGCAGGCCCCGTAGAAAGTGGGAGGAAGATATAAAAGAGGCTCGAAAGAAAAGAATTTTATCCCTCACAGACGGAAACAGAAAATTTCAGGATAGAGAAGACTGGAGAAGGACCATTTTGAAAACTTCAATGCCATACATTGAAAGTAGTTAAAGTTAAAGTGGATGTCGATAAAAAAAGAAAGAAAAGAGGCATTTCCAAAGTGTCATTAATTCAAGGGCAGATAATTTCCCTCACCTCATGCCCCATTTTATAGATTTGTTTTTATCATATATATATAATATAAAGTTTATAGGGTACTTGCATAAACCGAGACTGACCAATTTCCTCCAAGCTTGATGAGAGCAGGAAAAATTATGACTAGGCCTTACCTTGGGCCAGTACAGCTAGTATCCCTTGCTGATGATCAGGAAAAAGGGGACAAATTGAGTTAGTCTTACTGTTCATGTTTACACAAATGTGTGACAAAAGTCAAATCCACTCAGATTGTGCCCTTAAGTAAACAACACAATATCAGATTCTTGCTTTGATCATTTAAATATCATATCTCCTTTCCTTTTTACTTTCCATCAGCCTCAAGCTAATTATAATTATACTGTATTTTGATTAACAATAAGTTAAGCCATCATTCACTGATGGACGTACGGGTCTACTCATGTCCACTTCGCCCTTACTGGACACACTGCAATAGACCAATACCTCAGAGCTGTAACTTTCAATTACCATATGGACAAACTTTATATGATTGCCCATAAAGCTCATTCTTCTCTGACAAAGCAAGACTATGGAACTCCATTCCTTATCCATTAACACAAAATCTAGACAAATTCAAAACAGAAATCAAAGATTTTCTCTTTCGACTGATTAACACATAAAACGTAACTAAGAGCAACATCAGTCCAACCACTCTTGCTACACACAGTTGCATAATGTCTTCAAGCCATGAGGCAGCGACAGTATTGATTGGATTGGATGGCCCTTGAAATCTAAGTCTTGATTTACTCATGAAATCTTAATCTAAATGTAGACCACAAACTTGGCATATGTAGATCTAGCTTTAGATCCAATTTAAAAAAAAATTCCTTTCTGCATTTACCAATTTTCATAAAAAAATCTCATCACACATTACTTACAACTCTCCCAATAAAAGCTTGAAATGATAATGTAAGCAACTAGTTGCTGTACCAAATAACCCTTGAGGCACCTACGTAAGTCTTACTCATTCAAAATGTTTTTAAAGTCTTTAAATTTACCATAAAAAAAAGATAGCAAACTAGTTATTGCATATGAATAGGCCTACACCATTTTAATGTTGGGATTGGCAATGGATTAGGATGAAATAGGTGCACTCAAATTGCCGCCCAGGAATAATACTAATACCACCACAATTAGGAAAATATTTTTACAGGAGACGGTAAAAAAATGTTTCACCCTAGAGTTTTGCCATATTGTATGTTATGACTGAAAGCCGTAAACAGTACATTTTTTGATGAGCTTGTATTCTATAAATAGAGCCATTGGATCTACTGATTCTTGTGATACATGATTCCCCAAAAACAAATTTTTGGGAACTTGTGACCATTATTCCTGGGTGGCTAAATACAAGTTTTAGAGGTTATCTTAAGTAAATTCCCTTGTTAACTTACTGAAATATGGGATGGAGGGATGGGAAAGTGCAAATCAAAATAAAAAGCAGGGAGCAGGGAACACAAATAATATGAATATTCCTATTGATATTTCCTCTTTAACTCTAAACAAACATTAGAAACGTGTGGCAAATGCTGCCACTAATGCCCTACATAAAACAAATCATAATGCATCAAATGAACCAGTTTATGAAAATTCACTCACAACAAGTAAAAAAAAAAAAAATGACATAAGTTAATGAAATAAACCTAACTAGGTGTAGAATGTAAACAAATCACAGCATCTGATATGCAGACCATCTCATCCCTCTCACCAACATATATTTGTCTCTCATTCTTTCATCCTCACCTCTATCTCCTTGCCTATTCAGGGATGTCACTGAATTGAGGACATTCCAAGGGGTAAAAAATGGGAAAAAAAAACAATAAAAAAACAAAACAAAACAATTATAGTAAATTTATAGTAAATTTGTAAAATAAAAAGTGTATAGAAGTATGGCTGGGTTTTGCTTGTACATACATGTAGTAATAACTTGAAGTTAAGTGTAAATTCAGTTGGATATTTTATTGAGACTGGAGTCTCAAGATAGTGACTTGCTAATGAGACTTGTATTACATGAAAAAACAAAACACAACTCACAAACACATAGGTGTACCAAAGAATAGAGAAAATGATGCCAAAGGTGGTTTTCCAGGGGAAACAAGGATCAATGAAATTTTTGATATGGCACAATGAGGACTCAAAACCTAATAACCCAAGCAAGAAAATCTTCACAAAATAATATGGCCATACTTCTGCAAAGTATACAAACAAGTGTACCTGTGGCAGAGGTAAAGGCAACCACTGGTCAAAATATTACAAGGAATGCATATTATAACATCAGTATATTATAATACTGGTAATACTTAACTACTATTTCAATTTACATGAATGCACAAATCTTTCATGTTTTATGGTATTTGAATACAGAAGGCAACAAAATCGTTAAAGTTATCTTCCTGGATTTCTTTGGCACATACCAGAAAGCAATATGATTGATTAACATCAATTTTTTTTTTTAAAGATGTACTGATTAAAAATGATTGCATGTTACAAAAACGCTTTTCAAAGAAAAATTATTTGAAATCTTTCCTATAACAATATTAACAAGACTGAAATGAATTGTGTGAAAAGAATTATTTGCTCGATTTAAAATAGGCTATTCAAAAAAAAAAAAAAAGGCATTCTAATATCATTGTCCACCATTAAATATGATTTGGAGGATAGGTACAGTCTTAACCCCCCTTGAACCTGACATCCTGATATATCAGAGTCTACCATAAAGCATAACTCCATGAGACCCTGATTTATAGGGGTGTGGTTTTCCTTTAAGAACTACCCAAGTCTAAATAAAGGAACAAATGAAGTGATGACAAAGACCACTAGGCCTATTCTTAGTGCTAAGGAAGCTTAGTATAGTTTTTTCCTTATATTGAGTCAGGATGTATTCTCATCGAAAACAAAGAGAAGGTTGTCAACTGCTAAATCAAGCAATCACTCAGTGAAGAGATTTTAGTTTTAGACAGATGTCTTATCTTATCTTAACCACTAGTCATAAATGTCTCAACCACCAGTTGAGGTTGAAGAGATATAAACATGTTAGAGAATTAAATGACTATGAATGTTGAGAAAAGCATAGTTTGATTTACTTCTTCATTATTTTATAAGAATATGAAACAGGCAATGAAGCATACTAAAAGATGGAAGTAGAAGGCACAAAAGTCTCTAGAATTCCAGCTGCATCTTTATCTTTCACCATCTTTTTACGTGAAACTTTTAGTCTAGAGTTACGGCAGACTGAAACTGAAACTCTCTGCTCACTCTAAAAACAATTATTCTGTCATCACAGTCATGAATGGATAGCAAAGAAAGAAAGAGTGCTTCAGTGTAATTAAAAAAAAAAATTATTTTTTTCATGAAGTAACAGGCATACAATGAAATCTATGAATTTTGATTCAGTTTTGAAATGACTACAAGTTTATAAGGCACATTACAAAATTATAATCCTGTTTGGATGACTTTGCATTTTAGAAACCACTTCTTTTTTTTTTTCTTCTGCCTCTGTTTTATGCTCTTTGTATTAGCTTTTTAAAAATGCCTCTGGTCCAAACTCCTAATCTATGCTGGTCTGAAAGACGACACAATTGGCGCATATACATTTAATCCTTTCTCTTAAATAAAAACTGAGTCAAAATTAGTGAGGCATTCCTCTTTTCACATTCATATCTTTCAAATATATATCAAAATGTAGGACCCAGTTACTCTGCAAGAGCAAATCGTGTGGCATTTGCTAATATTAAAATGGACTGCAGTGCACTAACATTTACATACTGCACATACTAATACTCAGTCTGAATCTACCCTTTAAATGTTATGGGGATTTTTTCTACAGTCATTTCAATTTTTGGTGTAATTGATACACATTCTATCTTATTTTTCATTAAAATCTATTTTTAAATCATTGGGCTTAAATCCCTCTTTATTTGGATTTCACCTAATCTACCCATCTGCAATACACATTTACAAAAGACTACATTTTTTTTTCTTCTAAATTTTCTATCTATACTGACCATCCCAGTTTTCTCTAATCCACAATAAAGAGAGAAAGTAGTGTCTAATGCAAGATAACAATGAAAAAGTAAACCATATTAGATGTAAATAATAATGGCAAAGCAATCAATTGATGAAGATGTATTTTCTCTTGCTAAAAGGAAGTACAATTCTCAAATGCCATGCAATAGCTTCTCCACACAGAATTAGGTCCTACATATATATGAGGGTTTGAAGACAAAAGCAGAGATAACTGAAAACACAGGTAAGAGGACCCAAAGTTAAACAATGAAATCAAATAAATTGGTACTGAGTCAAGAAGTCTTACCACCGGTCCATAGGAACCTCCAACAACAACAACAACAACAAAAAACCACACAAGAAAAAACAAAACAAACAAAATTAACTGGTGTGATTGTGTTGAACACTATAGATTCTCATATAGCATTTTCAGATGAACCCTGGAATTCATCAAATGAACAAATTAGACATTTCATCTTTGGGATGATGTCAACCAAAGACTTCATTCACAACACCAAATAAAACATGAGCAACAGCAACAAAAGTCAAACCCAAAACATAGCCATGCACATCACAATGCTTAATCAAAACATAAGCCATATGGCCAAAATTTATCAGGGCTATGGGATTTTAAAGACTCCAACAGTTCAGCTAAATACAGTGTTAAAAATTGAATCATGGTGAAGAAAAAAATATGTGAAAAATGTAGTTGCCATTTTAAATTTGAAGCAAAATTTGAATTGTGATAATAAAAATATATATTTGCATTAAAAGCATAGCAACAATAGAACAGGTATACATTTTTATTTTGTCTTTAGTTTATTCTTTATACCTGTTTAAATATCTTTTTGTTGTTCTTTTTTGTTTCATTTGGAGGATTGGGGTATTTTTTCTGTGAGGGTTGTTTTACTTTGTTGTTTGGGTTTTTTTGTTTTGTTTTGTTTTTGTTTGGTTTTTTGTTTGTTGTTGTTTTTTGTTGTTTTTTTGTTTGTTGTTTTTTTTTTTTTTGGGGGGTTGTTGTTGTTGTTGTTGTTGTTGTTTGGTTGGGTTTTTTATTTGTTTTGTTTGTTTTATTTGGTTTTGTCTTTGGGAGTTTTTTTTTGTTTTTTTGTTTTGTTTTTGAATATTGTATTTTTATTAGTTTTGTTTTTTTGTTGTTGTTGGTTTTTTGTTTTTGTTTTTTGTTTGTTTGTTGTTGTTTTTTGTTGTTGTTTTTTTTGTTTTGTTTTTGTTATGTTTTTGTTTGTTTTGTTTGGGTTTTTTTGGGGGGTAGGGGTGTATATGGTGGGGGGGGGGGGGGGGCACGGGGGCGGAGGAGGGGGGTTGGGTCTTTTTTTTCGGTCTTCTTTTTTTTTTTTTTTTGTTTTTTTTTTTGTTTTTTTTTTTTTTTTTGGGGGGTTGTTTTTGTTGTTGTTGTTGTTGTTTGGTTGGGTTTTTTATTTGTTTTGTTTGTTTTATTTGGTTTATGTATGTGTGTATGTGAGTTTGTATGTATT
>JBBPCV010140965.1:0-13346 GCA_037974505.1 Plocamopherus tilesii
GGCTAAAGGCACTAGAAAAGATGGGGGAAAAAAGGGGGGGGGGGGGAGGGGGGGGGGTCAGCCAAGTACGACAAAGCGCATCGGTGAAAATGAGGAAGAGAATCAAGCCACAGTTCTGTTAGAAGGCGGGGGGTAGGGGATGGGGTAGGGGGGGGGGAGGTGAAGAGGGTAGATGAACTTAAATATTTGGGATCAACAGTCGAGATAAGCGGGGATTGTAGAGACAAAGTGAAGAAAAAGAAAGCAAGATGGTGTGAATGGAGAGGAGCTTGAGGCGAAATGTGTGATTAAAGATTAATGATACCTAGAAGGCTGAAAGGGAATGTGTATAAGGTAGTTGTTCGCCCGGCAATGATGAATGGACTAGAGGCAGTTGCAATTACAAAAAGGTAGGAATTAGAGTAAGAGGGAGGGTCAAGGAATGATAATAAGAATAACCGCTCGGAAGGAACTTCAAAACAAACGGAAAAAGCAACAACAAAACAAAAAGAAAACAGCAAAATAAATTAACAACCACCCGGCCCCCCGACAAAAACAAAACAAGAAGCAAATACAAGCAGAAGTAAATGCAAACAAGCAAATTAAAACATGAAAAATAAAAAAAAAAGTATTATAAAAAGCATTATAAACAAACACGCCCAAAAAACAAACAAACCCAACCCCCAACCCCCCCCCCCCCAACTCTTTTCTCTTTCTCTCGCCCTCTCATTTAGCGGGTGATTGATCGGCGATTGGTGTGACTGAATTTGAATGACTAGGACTACTTTACACTTTATAAAGCCACTCTTTGGACTCGCCCTAGCCACCGGCTTGTTGTGGCAACTCAACTCTATTCAAGTCCGCACCCCATGTCTCTTACTTCTACTTTTACTTTTACTTGTACTTTAAAGCAAAAACAAACAGGCTCGAATCGACCTAACTACGACAGGGTCCACGGATCTCTAATAATTGGTTGAGGAGGTTTCGAGACACTCTATCTGCATGTCATTATCTTTCAATGAAAATGGCCGCCGGTACAAGCCGAATGGTTGGCAAAAATCGAATGTGCAAAAAAATGTAAAATGAACCGGAATCGATTACCGTGCAAACATTTTAATTAGATCTAAGGTCAATTTGCCCATTCCACTATGACACTGACAATGACATGTCAATGCCATTCCGGGGTCTTTACTGAACGGTGAATATTCTCAAACGATTACCTTTTCCTTGTGTTAATACAAGGACCAGACTATTTTTAAGACGGTAATTGAATTTTTTATCTTCAAGAAAACAAAAGTGATGGATACGGATTAAAAGTAAAAGGCCCTCGTTAAACATCCCCATATGTGGGGAAAAAAAGGGAACGTCAATAACTTTAGTTATATCGGAGCAAATATTGAAACGAATGGTAAAAGTAAAAATACCCCGGGTATCAAACGCAGGCTTGCGATAGCCACCCTAAAACTAATCTCAATGATGGCCCTATTTCGCTAACCATTCGGCTGATACCGGCGGCCATTTTCATTGAGAGATAATGACAGTCAGGGTAGAAGGCAATCAACGTCACTAAAAATGAAGATATTACCAACGTGCATATTTCCAGTTGCAATTTATGGATGCGAGGCCTGGACTCTTATCAGAACAGAATCAGGTGAAAAGAAAATGACAGCGTTTGAATTAAAATGTTATCATAAAATACTAAAATCACCATGGACAGCAAAAAAACAAACAAAACAACAACAACAACGAAAGCGTTTTAAAAGACCTCAGTTTAAAGGATTACCTACTCCTGACACCATCAAAAAGCAAAAATTGAACTATTTTGGGCATGTAACAAGACATAAAAACATCGAAAACCTTTGTATAGAGGATGTAGTGGAGGTTACAAGGGGACGTGGCAGACCCAGAAGACGATGGACCCAAGACATCTCGGACTGGCTGAAAGTTTCAACACGACAGGCCGGCTTATAGTTATAGCACAGGACAGGGCCGGTTTCCGTGCAGCTGTAGGAGAGGCTACGTCCAGAAGGGATACGCCGTAGCGAAAAAAATTGATTTTTTGTTGTCTAGTGCACGGTCGGTCCAAACGGAAGTATCGAACAAGTCTTCAAAACGTCTTGTAAAATAAATACCTTTTTCAAGACTTCGTTTTGTTTTTTTGTTTTTTTGTTGTTGTTTTTTTTGCCTTCTCTTGCTTTTGTTTCAAGAATTTAGATTTGTCAATCTTCGGCTGTTAGATCTACATGTAATTGCTTCATCTTGCTTTATCTAATGATCCGATTTTTTTTCACAACCTGTAGCTGCAAATGTTTGTCTACCACTACCTGATGGCTTTCTTGAAATAGTCAACCTGGGTGTATAATAATAATAATAATAATAATAATAATAATAATAATAATAATAATAATAATAATAATAATGATAATAATATAATAATAAATAATAATAATAATAATAATAAAAGTAGTAGTAGTAGTAGTAGTGGGAGTAATAGTAGTAATCGTAGTAGTAGTAGTAGTAGTAGTAGTAGTAGTAGTAGTAGTAGTAGTAGTAGTAGTGGGAGTAATAGTAGTAATCGTAGTAGTAGTGGTAAAATAAAACATAGTATTAAACGTATTATACGTTATAGCTCAAGGCGTTTCACAAGGTTACCCATTATAGCGTAAGAAAAATAGCATGATTGAAATGCCTAGTACACATGTCCACGATTACCTTAAAGCAATCTCTGCAATTGGCTTTCTATTAAATGGCGGTTTATGTGGCTTCGTTGTGAGGCCCACTGTGTTATCAATGAGGGCAAACCTGGAGTAAATACAGTGGCAAGACCATAACATATTTGCAACAATGTTCATGGGATCGGATTTCCTTACACATGTCTGAGTTAACAAAAGAGTTATATACATGCTCCTACACGTATTAGGAGCGCGGATAGCTCAGTGGTTAGGGCACTCGACTACTAAGCCATAGGTCACGGGTTCGTTCCCGGCTGTGTAGGTTTGAATTTTTAAGAATCCGAGTTTTTCGGTTTTTTCCGCCTCCGTCCTGTGTTAGGCAGGATAAATGAGTGCCTAGTCCCATCGGGGACGGACGATAAACTAAGAAGTCCCATGTGCCTTTGCGCATGTAAAAGAACGGTTAAAATCGAAAAGTACGGGCCATATCGGCAAAATTCAATTGTCTCGAACTCATTCACCCATACAACTTTTTCTACCTCAGACTTAATTGACTCGTTCATTACTCTGAGTTCAATAAGAAGAGGCAACGATCAAAGGGGAAGAGAGTGTGGCTGGGTACCCATGCATATTAGCCCAGGCGTAGCAATGCTATTGCTACACGATCGTCAAAACTGACGCAAAAGGCCTACAATGTACCCAATTACATTTTTCAACTGGAACATAATTTCCTTCAGTCGGTTTTATTATTGTGCGCCACAGTAGAAGTCGGAGTTTTAAGTGTAATTACTTACAGGTACAGGGATTGAATGGTCCTTTAAAAGAACAGCTCCAGATCGTTGTCAATACGGGAGGAGGGTAGGTGGAAGAGAATGAGGGAAAGGAAGGAGGAGGGAGGTTGGGGTGTTGAGAGACAGACAGACAGACAGAGAGGGAATGTGTATGTGTGAATATCTACATGTAAGTGTAAGGCTGCAGCACACTGAAGAGTTTGCTCCCATACACCGCTTGTTAGATCACTGGTCACTCACTGTAGGCTGTAGTCTACGAAGAAAACGACTTATGGCTAAGGGAATATGGAATTGATGTGTGACACATCACTCATCCCTTAATGTGCTCATTAGAAATGAATGACAATTAGCTTATGGCAAGCGGCAAATGACCTTCAGTGTGTGATATCGGTCTGGGCTGTATGTGTACTAATCATAAGAATGTATTTGTAGCTAAAGAAATACATTCATTTTTGCATTTCATGAAAAAAACATTTTTTAAAGAACTTTCAGTAAGGTACATTTCGAGTCCTGAATGATTCATTTATATTTGATTTCATGAAAACTGGCAAAAACAATTAGATCTAGTTCTTTGGTTTGAAATTTATATCATTAATTTTTCTTATTTCAAGAACATGGATATTTCCCAAAATTACTAATTTAATGGATCGAAAAAGAATTGAAGTGGATGAATTCATGAAGGAGAATCAGTATATTTTACATGATTTATCGCTTTATATCCATCCTCTTTTGATCCTTATGTAACAGGACCGATTTGTGGAGGTGATGCACAATCAAGAATTTCTCATCCTACCCTGCGATGAAGTTTGTAAATTACTAGCTAGTGATGACCTTAACGTGCCTAATGAGGAGACCATTTTCGAAGCCGTCCTGAAATGGGCTCGTCACGATATTACCCTCAGGAAAAAATCCCTGGCCACCCTCCTGTCACACATCAAGCTGCCCCTCATGGCACCTCAGGTAGGTCCCGGATCCATCGTCTGGTCTTCGTCGCAAGTCCCCAGTCTGAAAGGGAATTCAGTGTGCATTTTTCAAAGTTCAATAAATGGTTGAAGAGACTTCAAGTCAATTTATCCCAAATTCAATAAACAGTTGAAGAGACTTCAAGTCAATTTATCCCAAATTCAATAAACAGTTAGAGAGACTTCAAGTCAATTTATCCCAAAGTTCAATAAACGGTTGAAGAGACTTCAAGTCAATTTATCCCAAAATTCAATAAACAGTTGAAGAGAATTCAAGTCAATTCATCCCAAAGTTTAATAAACAGTTGAAGTGACTTCAAGTCAATTTATCCCAAAGTTCAATAAACAGTTGAAGAGACTTCAAGTCAATTTATCCCTCCTGTGAAATAGAGTAGTCCTACACATCTTCTTCTTCACAAAAGCTGAAAGACTCAGTCAACTGAGTATCCTTGTCAATGCAGCGAAAAGCTAGTACTTGCATGTTAATGTTGTATAGTATATTTAAGAGTCTGTTTACAATCTTCTGTATCTTTACGAATTACTGCATTTTACACTGACTGGCAGTGTATTCCATAATCTAAAAGCAGTAGGGAACTGTGAATACAAATGACTTGCTACACTGAAAGATGGCAATGTAAATGTTTGAGCACCAGCTCTCATATGATTATTTTTTATTTGAAATTCTTCAAGTGGCAATATTACTTGATTATTAATTGCCTTGCAAAGAAAAGTTACCTTATTTCTAGCTCTTTGTTCTTTATTTAACCTGAAATGCCAAACCTTAATTATTTTTTTTTTATTGTGTACAATATCAAAACAGCTTAATGAGCTTTTAATCAATGCATTCCACTCTCATCCATCTTTGTCTTTTGTCATGTCTAGTGACACAACGCTTACACATCTCTGTTTTCTGCTAACTTTCTGGCCCCTCCCTAAGTCCACCCTTGTTGTTTCATCTCTCTCTCTACTCTTCTCATCCGTCTGTCCATCAGACAGCCTTACTTACTCTCTTTGTCCTCAAGGTGTCCACCTCAGTGCAGTTTTTGGGAGCACTGGAGATTGCATTCTGCAAATATATCCACATTGTTTCCATCTATGTTTTTGTTATAGGCTCCATGCATGCCTTTGTGAGAAAGTCCTTTTATTGGGTCAGAATATTTAGAAAGTTGTTTAGAAAAACTGAGCTTTTGATATATCTTTCTGTTGCTTTCCACGATTCATCTCCAAACATCAAAATCTCCAATATATTACTGTTAAAAAATACAAATTTTGAACAAAAACTAAAACAAAGGAATTGACTCTAGCTGAGAA
Organism: Plocamopherus tilesii; assembly: GCA_037974505.1. NCBI lineage: Eukaryota > Metazoa > Mollusca > Gastropoda > Nudibranchia > Polyceridae > Plocamopherus > Plocamopherus tilesii. The sequence goes on from JBBPCV010140965.1 coordinate 5,716, forward strand.
AAAACACATTTTGCAGATCTTAAGGCATATTTTGTTGCTTAAATTGTATTTCTTTCTAGACCAGGTTTATTTTATTCTGAATTCAGATATCACCACATCTAAGTCTATTCTTTTAGTTTATTCAGGGATAAATCATGCAATCACATAGATTTCTGTACCAGTAAATAATATCTAAGTTATATGTGTCAAGAACACTATGGATTTTTTACTCAGATCCACTTTCTAAAAAATTATGAGTATATTTTAACACATTGCTGTCTAATCAAGCAAATTTAAATTTTGAGCCAATGCCTTTTCTATATATATGATTTCCAGTTGATCTTTCAAGTTCATCATAGATTAAGTCAAGTCAATGCCTTATCTAAATATGTCATTTCCAGTTCATCGCGGACCACGTGGAGACAAACAGTTTGTTTCACGACGACAAAGAATGCCAGCAGCTGATCATGGAGGCCCTCAAATACCACCTCCTTCCTGAGAGGAGGTCGTCCTACCAGTCTCCGCGGACCAAACCCCGCAAGTCCACCGTGGGCTTGCTTTACGCCATCGGCAGCATGGAATGCACCAAGGGTAAGACTAGGGTTCATGCAGGTGTACTTTTTCTTTTTCTTTCTCTCTTTTTTTTTTCCATCCTTATATACATTTGCAATGAGATTTGTGTAATGTGTAATTAAGTGTGTGTGTGTGTGTGTGTGTGTTGTGTTGTGTGTTGCTTGTTAAGGGGGAGGGTGGAAGCTGATTGATGTGTTTCTTGTATCTTAATGTTGTGAAAAATCATCAAGGGAGAGGGTGGTCACTTTTCAAAAATATGTATTTATAATTATACTAGGCTGTGTTACAAAAGTTCTGTCATACTCCAGCTACACTTTTGTATTATTCTTGTTCTTTTCATCATGGGTGCTTCTTTTTTATACATTAACATGTGTAGATCATCTTGACACTCCATTGAGGATTGATTAATTTCATTTTCCCCAAATCTTAAACAAATTTTAGCTTTGAAGCATTTGATCAATCCAAGAAATTTGTGCATAACTATTGATATATGCAAGTATATCCTTTTTTATTGTTTTAAATTGATAATCAGAGACTTACAAAGAAAAAAATACAAATGCAAACGTTATGAATGCCAATGCTATATTATGATTTTATGTGAATTATTATTCAATCTATCCATACTTCACAGGACCAACTAGCATAGAGAAATATGATCTCCGTACCAACACGTGGACTCAGGTTGCCAATATGGCGGGCAGGCGGCTTCAGTTTGGTGTGGCCGTACTGGAAGACAAACTGTTTGTGGTTGGTGGACGTGACGGCCTTAAAACCCTAAACACAGTGGAGTGCTATGATCCCAAGAAGAAAACCTGGTCCCTGATGCCTCCAATGTCTACACACAGACATGGACTCGGTAAAACCCTTAGACAGTGTGCAATGAATGCTTTTTAAACATTCCTCTTTTTTATGTAATAGCTTTATCTGGTTCTTTCTTAAATATATTAATCTGACTGCTTTTTATTTCTTTTCATACGATGCCTGCAGTTTTAGAATGAAAGGGTAGATCACAAATCACTGCTTGGCAAAGTATTCAAAGTTTTAATTTCCATCCATCCTCCTTCATTCCTTCTTTCGTATCTCTTCTAACCAAAGTGGTTGTAGACATCAGGCAAGGTACATTGCTGTCTAAAAGACTCTTTCTGGAGGGTTTCGTCTTTTCCTTTTCTTTTGGGTCAACAGTTGAATCACTGCTTAAAAATCTTCATGTGGATACTGGAGGTTGGGTTAGGAATGTAAGGTGGCTATAAACAAGATTTGGACTATGAGGATTTATAGCTGAGAATAAAGATATTCCACTGTCATGATACTTGTTATGTTCTTTTGTACCCCCTACTTTGTGTAAACTGCCCTAACTTTCTCTTAAACATAATGCATCAAAAACATGGTTCTTATAACCAAAAGATAGATATTCCCAAGGTGACATGGATGTTGAGTGCAAGAACACATTTCAAACATAGAATGTTGTTTATTTGATATTGAGTATTAAGTGTGTTACCACACATGGAAAGAAATGCATACAAATACATTTTTTCTCAAGCATAGTTTCTGATTGGAAAGATCTCCCCAACTAAGGTTTTAACTGCTTATCTCATTGTAAGATTCTTTGAAGTGGGCCCTAGAGTTTAATTTGTAACTGCTGTCTTTGTCTTATTGGAGTTTGTGTAACCTTGAAATGTTTGCATAGTAGACAGGCACGCCTTTTGCATCCAACCACGTTGGATTGGGTTGTACTGGAAGAGCCTTCAAAATCAAGGACAATAATTTTAGCCACCTGATATAACAAAATGCTAGAGCCGAAGGTGTAGGAAGGATAATACGACAAAAGGAGGGAAGGAAAAGAAAATGTTAAAACTCTCCAAAGTAAGGAGTTAACATTTGTTCCCATCATAGTGAATGACATTAACTTCTTATCAATCACTGATCATTTCTTTTTTCTTTCTTCTTTCTTTCTTTATTTTTCTTTTTTCATCTTTGTCCCACTTCAAGGGGTTGGTGTACTGGAGGGTCCAATGTACGCCGTTGGTGGTCATGATGGCTGGTCTTATCTGAACACAGTGGAGCGATGGGATCCCCAGGCACGCCAGTGGAGCTACGTTGCCCCCATGTCGACCTCCAGGAGCACTGTTGGAGTCACTGCCTTATTTGGAAAGTAAGAGAATGTCCCTTTTTGAGAGAGTGGGTTTGGTTTTTTTGTTGTTGGTGGTGGTGGTGGTGGTTTTGTCTTATTCTTGTTGTTTGTTGGGTTTGTTTGTTTGTTGTTGTTGTTGTTTTTTTAGGGGGGGGGGGGGGGGGTTCTGCGTGATTTTTTGTTATTTTTTTGTTTTTGTTTTTTTCACTTTATTATTATTATTCAATTCCAAAAATGTATTATTATTAATTTTTTTTTAGCATCATCATCGTCATCATCATCATCATCATCATCATCATCATCATCATCATCATCATCATCATCATCATCTTCAACATCGAAGTAAATCAATACCAATCAATTAATCCCTCAGTCAACCAAGGGGCATCAGTCTGTTACTCTCTGCAGGATATAGCGCTCATATTATGTTCCTTTGTCCATTCTTCCCCTCAGGCTCTATGCTGTAGGTGGCCGTGATGGCAGCTCCTGCCTCAAGTCTGTGGAGTGTTTTGATCCCCACACCAACAAGTGGACCCACTGTACACCCATGTCCAAGAGAAGAGGCGGAGTTGGGGCAGCTAACTGCAGTGGGTTTCTGTACGCCGTCGGCGGATTTGAATTCCCTGTGACACACCCGACCAGTAGCAAATTTGACTGCGCAGAAAGGTATGAATGTGAATTATTGTAAAATAAGAAAGTCTGTGATTGTTTTGGGGGGGATTTTTTTTTTTTTTTGATTAGTGGATGTCCGGAGGAAGTTCTAGACTTATTTCTGAAAACTTGGCTTTTTGTTTTCATTTAGGTACACTTTATTGAAGTTTTAGAAGTTTTGTTTTTTTTTCAGTCAAATCAGTCTTCTTTTTTTTTTTTTAATGTAGAAATTCTTATCAAAGTGGATTTTTTGGATACTCTTTCCCAGGTGTGTGGGTTTGTTTTTTGTTTTTGTCTTCAATGTACTTTAATCATCAAAGCCTTGTTTGGTTAAAATTAAATGCTATTTGATGATTATCAGCCCACTTGTAATATTTCATTGTATTTTTCCAGTTTCTGAAATACAGTTTGATCACGATGTTTGAGAATATTTGTAAGACAAAGACAGAGGCATAGACAGTGTCCTAAATGTAGGCAGAGAGAATCAAAATGTTAGAAGCAAACCCAGTCTTTGACCAGAATATATCTTCCTCGCTGTCTTTCCTTCCCTCACTCTGAGGACAGTTGGAAGCAAACCAGCTGCAGGGTCACTTTGTTGTCAGACTGTCTTTTCTTGACCAAGGTCATCTTTCATCGTATTGACAAATTTAATTGCTGAATTCACTGAGCTCATAAGGTACAATGAGACGACAATAGGGAATTTGTCGAAAAATATTAGAAAAGGATCAGATTGATGAAGTATGGAGTTTCTAAAAATAGATATAGGGAGGAAGTTTCGGAAGCCAATGACGATAATGATCTTTACAGATTTTAATGGTTTTTTGTGGTTTTTTAAACAAATTTTAATGTTCTTTCTCCCCTGCCATTTGTAGATATGACCCTAAAACAGACCAATGGACCAGTATAGCACCCATGTCCAGCCCAAAAGATTCTGTTGGATTATGTCCCCTTGGAGACAAACTTTTCTCCGTCGGAGGATATGATGGCATGCAATACCTCAATGAAGTTGAATGTTATGATCCCGTTACAAATGAATGGACCAGAGTAAGTCTAAAAATTTTCCAGTATTTTGGGAAGCAATATATGTGTGGTCATAATTTGTGTGTCAACATAAATACCCTTTTCTGTATCTTTAGGCTGAGTTGATTTTGAATTCTGATAAATCTAAAGCACTTTTGTTCCTTCTCCTGCTACACATTTTCCTGGGGTGAAGGGATGAAGGTATTGTTGTTTTTTGGGGGGTTTTTTTTGTTTTTTTATTCATTTGATTTTTTAATGTTTGGTTTGTATTTTTTCTTCGTGTTTGTTTGGTCGTTGGGTTGTTTTGTTTTTGGCTGGGGTGAGATTTTTTGCAGTGTTTGTGTTTGTGTGTGTGTCTGTGTGTGTCTGTGTGTGCGTGCATGTATGTGTGTTTATGCATGTCCTTTGTTTTGTATTTTTTGGTGTTCATAATTATTTTCATTTTCAATATTACAGTATACTAAATACAATTCAGTACAAAGTAATTATTTTAATGTTCCCTGGAAAACTTGAAGTCTTGAAGGTGGATTTGCAGAATCAAATCCATCTCATAAACCACAGCATGGGTGAGGACTTCATTAAAATCCACTCTTAAATCTTGGGAAATTAAACAAACAATCCTGTCTTTTGTTTCCACAGGTTTCTTCTCTGTGCACTGGCCGAGCTGGGGCTTGTGTGGTTCATGTTCCAAACATATGACTAGTGCGCTCCTGCAGCACATCCTCAAGGGCAAAGGCATTGGCTCTTCTGAACAAGCTCACCCTGAGTATGTGGGCCAGCAACAAAGCAGAGACTTGAGAAGTGCTGCAGGCGGGTGATAGACGTCACGGCAACGAGACCAAGCTCAAGAAACCACTGGATGACGCAGATGTGCAAATACCATTCTCAAAGAAAACAAAAAACTTAGCATTCCAAGTTTGAACTTTTTGTGTGAGGAGCCATGTCTTTCTTCTCATCAACGAACATTTTCCTTCCTTCACCTTTTTTTTCCTCCTCATGGTATTCAATTGTCCTACATGATTGCAAAATTTTCGAAAGGTGAAAGATTACCGTCAACAAATGTCACAAAATGAAGCTATAGAGAATTTGACATGCCTCATCTCACTTAAACGTTAATTTTTTAAAATCGTATAATGATTAACGGTTCTGTGCATGTTTAAAAGGGCATTACAAGCCCATTGCTTTTCCTCTTCTTTTTTTTTTTAAAGACCATTGCATTTATTGTGAAGCATTTAATTATTTTGGGTTTTTTTCTTCTTTAATTTCAGTTCCTGGAAGTAGAGGTCAATGTATATTATCACTAACTTTAATAAACTCCCGATCATTTCTGAAAGGTTACTTCATCTTGATAAAATAAGTTTCAAATTGAATTCATTTCCACAAGTCAGAGGCCTCTATATCTTACCAATAGCAAGGAATATTCCAGAGAGGGTATTGTTACCATTAGTGTGAGTATTAGTGAGGCATTTACCTCTCTTGTGTCAAAGTTCTTGTAATTACCACAGACATAGAGTGTGTGTGTGTGTGTGTGTGTGTGTGTGTGTGTGTGTATTAGTGCATTCTTATTAAATAATTTTTATTAAATATATTAGGTCCTACATTTGGAATTTTTGTTCTTATTCTCATCCTCTCCATGAAATGGTACACCATTCATATCAGGAGTTATAGTGGAATAAATATAGAATGTAGGCCCCAGTCATCAGAAGATGAAATAAATACAGTGGAATCCTATTATAACAAGGGGGAGGGGACTGGTGCAAAAAAATTGTTATAGCAGGATTCACGTTATAAGGGATCCAGTGATAAATTCAAGGGAAATAATAAAGTAAGCTTAATCGAAGAAGTGAGAGGATGGTAGGCATCTGATGCGTTATGCTTGTCAACATATGCCACAACTTCATTCGCTCTGACCTTCATTGTTGGCATATGTGGGCACTCCCCATTCTTTGTTTCGCTATGCCTAGATCACCACCAAGTTTCTCGCCGAATTTTTATTGGCCTACTTTTACCATGCGTTGTGCACAGCAGCAGCAATATTCCACTATAACCAACTCGAATGTTTGTCTGGATAGGCCAGAGCAATATTTTATCTACAAAGATAAAGAAGGAAACAAAACGGGCTTCTAGAGTGGTGTCTTTATAACAGACTTCTCATTATTTCAAGTGTCGTTAAAAGTGGACTCCTCTGTAAATAAATTTAACCATTTTTGTAAGGATTAAAGAGGAAAACTGTGACAAGGTTTTTTGTTTGTCTTTTTCTTCCCTTTCAGTGACCATGAAACCATAGCTTTCAAAAATCAATTTGATGAAGAGCTTTTTTTTTTTAAAAAAAAAAGTTTACTACAATTTCACTTTGGAAAGTATGTAGGACTATATGTCGTATCCACATTGAAATTCTTACTTATCCTAAGTTCTATAACATTTCATTCAAACCGCATGTCATTTCAGTTGCCATCATCATTACATGTCAACTGATTTTGTCTTCCATCCCATATCAGCTATGCAAAAGAGTCGGTGGACGAATGAATTTGTGTGAGAGTCCAGCAGTGAGAAATATTGAATGACGATATCATTTCCAATATAATTATGATTATATTTTATAAACATACAAAATGAAGCGTGCCTTTCTTTTTTACCCTCATTGAACCACAAAAAAACATTTAAAAGTTTAAATGACATACAAAAGCCCGCTAACTGAAACTAAAACCCAAAGCATAAAACTGATTATGAAGATTCACTATGATGATTTTTCAATTGAAATTTCATTCTTTTTATACTTGATACATGCTATATATTTTTAATGTTCATTTCAAGCTTTTTGTGTGACATTTTCCTTTCTCTGTCATATCTTTTAAACAGGTTAATGAATTGATAATGATGAAACAATATATTAGTCCTTTTTTTTTCAATTATATATATATGTTCATATATTGGGTGAGTCGAAAGAAAAACTGCTCAAATTTTGACATGCTGTTGTGGAAAAACCATACTCCATTGATGTAGATTTTTTCCACAATTAACTACAACATATACTTTTTACTGTGTTCAAGTTTCATTGAAATTGAAATTCATACATTATATTTGAAAATATTTAGATCTAGATTCAAAGTGTTAAAAAATGAAATTTCGAGCTGGTCAATCGGCATGTTTGCAGAAACTGAATCTCAAATTTTATCATTCAACACAAGCATGATAGTATATTTTGCACGGATCTAGACATGGATCTGATACAATTTGTTTTAAAAAATGTATCTATCTTAAGTTCTTGTTTCAAAAT
>JBBPCV010142074.1:0-13341 GCA_037974505.1 Plocamopherus tilesii
ACAGGTTGCCTTTGATAATTTTACTTCAAACAACTTAATAATATAAGACCCTTTATTATCTTGGGAGAGGAGTTGGGAAGGACTTTTTCTCTAGGGTCTATTCCAAGGGAAGACCGGAATAACCCAGGCATCAGCCACAGTGCAGCACCGCTAAAGTGGGCAATATGGGTGAATTTTTTTTTTCTTCGCAGAACCTTGATGAAAAGACATCCATATTTTAAGATTAAGGGACAGAACTCTGCATGGATTTACAAATTACCTCATGTTTATTTGATAACTCAACCTGAATGCTGGTGTATATCTTAATTAAGTAATCAAAGTTACCTTTAAGAAGACACAAATTCTTTTTACTGCCATGTGCATTCCCGTAGAAAAAATAATAATAATGCAATTGATTTATATAGCGCCAAAGCCCGACGAAGAGCAGTGGCTCCAATGAGTCAACTTTGTCCAGGGACTCGATGGGTTCGCCCATAGATGAAGAGGACAGTCAGTCGAAGATGGAGGATCTCACCAGTGGGCTAAAAAATAAATCTTCAAACTTAGAAAAATGAAAGAAGCCTAGTTACTTTCAGACATGTTTGACAAGAATTCTCAATTAACAGAAAATGTTAGCTTTTATGAAGACTAAGATCAGAGAAAATTTCACAAAACCAATTATGGATCATCATTAAACCCCAACTCAAATCAAGCGACCATTGTAATCCTTCCCAATTCTAACTCATTCTCATCAAAATCATCATGAAAGCTTGGGATGTTAATAATATACCCATCCCTTCGAGAAATCTTTTGAAAAATCCACTTTTAGGTTTAGAACTGTGGTTACATTTATTTGATTCTGTAGGTGGAAAGCAAATGTAGAACTCTTAGTTTCCTTTCAAAACACTTCTGACAGTCTTAACCTTAAAGAATTAAAAATGCAAGACTATACAAGAAGTTACAGTATAATGTTTTCAATAACAAACAAGAAGATCAAGTAATTAAAAAGGCTCCACTATAAAGATAGAACAAAAGAGTGAACTTTTGGATTTAAACCCTTCTTTACACAACAATGTAAAGTAAAATGGCAGTAAAAACAATAATTGTTACAATTAATCTGATCTAATTAATAGATTAAAATAGAAAAGGTAAAAAAGATATCTAGATCTAAATAAAGTTGAAATTGAAACCTAGCTCCGGTAAGGTAGAGATGTATTGGCTTGAATGAAGTCCAAGTGATAATCTTTTGATGAAGCGCGCTCCACTCATTTGGAAGTTTTACTTTCATTATAAGGCTTATAAGATATATTGCTTTTTTAGACGCAAAATTCCTTTATTGAATGGCTTTTGAAAGTATTTTTCCACACTGTATTTTTGCAGGGCAGTCAGGGAAAGCTGGATTCGAGCAAAATATGTAAATAAATCCTTCATCCGTACCTTACCCGGCGTGAATAAATCGAACAAACTACGGAAGTGGAGCGTCCGCAAGAAGACACGCAGAAATGCTGGCCAAAGCCCGACGAAGAGCACTGGCTCCAAGGAGTCGACTTTGTCCAGAGACTCCATGGGTTCCCCCATAGATGAAGAGGACAGTCAGTCGGAGACGGAGGATCTCACCAGTGGACTAATGGAAGGTGGAAAGTCTGCCACTCCCGCTAGTAGAGGTTTTGGTCCTTGCTTTTTTTGGCTTGCACTAAGTGCCGTTCCCAGGCACTCTCCTTATTTTCGTCAATGTTTTCTGTTGCAGTTCTTTAAGCGCTGAAAATTTTGTTTTCCCCTTCCCTCATCCTTTAATATTATTAAATATCTAGTTTTTAATTAATTTCAGTCAAAATTTTAACATGTTTTTATTTATTTATTTATTTATAACGAAGATTGTTTTCTTTGTTTTTGGTTTATCATGTCTTACTTAACACATTGATGTTAACACAAATGAACTTGTAGAATGTAAAATAACCATGTCGATTCAACCTGTTTTTCCTACAGTTCGTGAAATAACACAACCACTAGCATTTAGGTTCTATTCAACTAATGAGAAGGAATCAGGTATTTGACCTAGATTAAAAAGCATCTTCTGTAGTTTCTTTTTTACATGTAGTGTAAAGGAAGAAAAGGAAATTAAAAGGGAGAACCAGCATGCCAAGAGTGACATGATATTGTAAAGAGAGTTATGTCTGCTAAATTATCCACAAAGATCACCATACGGACCGGTAGGATGACGACCGTTCCTTTAAGTTCTTGGTTTAGCACGTAATGTAGCAGCTTTGTCGTTTAATTGTAGTCGTGATGCTTTGGCAGCTTATAATTGTGTCAGTATTCAGTTGATAGCATGAGAGGAGTCTGTGGCTTTTTGCGCTGTGTCTTTATGCCTAAACTTATTGCTTTTGATATTGCCTACTTGGCCTTCCTATGATTTTATATTTGTGCAAAATCTATTTATTTATTTACGTGCATTCATTTTTTTATCTATATATTTTTACATTTATTTATTCATGTATTGGTTAATTTTTATCTTTTTTCCTTTTCTTTGTTTTTCGTTTTCCTTTCTCTTTTCTTCTTTCTTTCTTTGTTTATTTTTTCTCTGTTTTTCTTTGTCACTGTAATTTTTTCTGTCCTTGTGTTATTTTTTACTTTTAAGCTAAATTTTCATATATTGCAATTCACACACTATTTCTTCATCCATTATTGATTCTTTGTATAACTTTTATTTTGCTGTTGCTGCTCCATTTGTTGCTCTGTGTATTTGTTCTAATATTTTAAACACACTTATTGATCACTCATAATTTTGTACAGTCAGTTGTATAACAAATTCAAAATTATCTCCATTTGTATAACAAATTCAAAATTATCTCCATTTTCACGAAAAAGATATTTCAAGTGAAAACTTTCCTCTGTTCACTTTGTGTAAAGCACTGTCAACAGATATACATTTTTGTATGTTTTTTTTTTTTTTAGGAGTGTTTTGTTTTTGTTGTTTTGTGTGAGGTTGATATTCGTGAGTATGAAAATGAGATGGTTTTATGTGAGATTGAGATTCGTTTGTGTGAGATTGAGATTGGTGAGTGTTAGATTGAGATTGGTAAGAGTGAGATTGGGATTGTTTTATGTGAGATTGAGATTGGTGGGAGTGAGATTGAGATTGGTGGCAGTGAGATTGAGATTGGTTTGTGTGAGATCGTGATTGGTGAGTGTGAGAATGAGATTGGTGTGTTTGAGATTGAGATTGGTGAGTGTGTGATTGAGATTGCTTTGTGTGAGATTGAGATTGGTTTGTGTTAGATTGAGATTGGTTTGTATGAGGTTGAGATTGGTTTGTGTGAGATTGAGATTGGTTTGTCTGAGATTGAGATTGGTCAGTGTGAGATTGAGATTGGTTAGTGTGATAGTGAAATTGGTGAGTGTTAGAGTGTGAGGCTTAGATTTTGAGTGTGAGAGTGAGATTGGTGAGAGTGAGAATGAGATTGGTGAGAATGAGATTGAGATTAATTTGTGTGACATTAAGATATGTTTGTGTGAGATTGAGATTGGTGCGAGTGAGATTGAGATTTGTGCGTCAGAGATTGAGCTGGGTTTTTTGAGATTGAGATTAGTTTGTGTGAGGTTGAATTTGGTTTGTGTGAGACTGAGAAAGGTATGTGTGAGATTGAGATTGTTTTGTGTGAAATTGAGGTTGGTGATTGTGGGCATGAGATTGGTTTATGTAAAGATTGTGATTGGTTTGTGTGAGATTGAGATTGGTGAATATGAAAGTGATATCCGTGAATTTGAGTGTGACATTGAGATTGGTTTGTTTGAGATTGAGATTTGTGATTGTGAGAATGAGATTGGTTTGTGTCAGATTGAGATTGGTGAGAGTGAGTTTGAGATTGGCATGGTTGAGATTTTGATATGTGAGTGTGAGTTTAAAATTGGTTTGTGTGAGAATGAGATCAGTGAGAGTGAGAATGAGATTGGATTTTGTGAGAATGAGATTGGTGAGAGTTAGATTGAGATTGGTGAGAGTGAGAAGGAGATTGGTGAGTGTGAGATTGAGATTGGTGCGAGTGAGATAGAGATTAGTTTGTGTGAGATTAAGATAGGTTTGAGTGACATTGAGATTGGTTTGTGTTAGATTGAGATTGATTTATGTTAGATTGAGATTGTTGAGTGTGACATAGGGGTGGGTGCGAGTGAGATTGAGATTGGTGAGAGTGAGATTGAGATTGGTGAGTGAGAGATTGAGGTGGGTTTTTCTGAGATTGAGATTGGTTTGTGTGAGACTGAGAAAGGTTTGTGTGAGATTGAGATTGTTTTGTGTGAGATTGAAGGTGGTGAATGTGAGAATGGGATTGTTTTATGTAAAGATATAGATTGGTTTGTGTGAGATTGAGATTGGTGAATCTGAGAGTGATATTGGTGTGTGAGTGTGAGATTGAAATTGGTTTGTGTGAGATTGAGATTGGTGATTGTGAGAATGAGATTGGTTTGTCTGAGATTGAGATTGGTATGTATTAGATTTTGATATGTGAATGTGAGATTAAAATTGGTTTGTGTGAGATTGAGATTGGTGAGAGTGAGATTAAGATTGGTTTGTGTGAGAATGAGATTGGTTTGTGTGAGAATGAGATTGGTGAGAGTTAGATTGAGATTGGTGAGATTGAGATTGAGATTGGTGAGTGGGAGATTGAGATTGGTGCTTGTGAGATTGGGCTTGTCTTACATGAGATTGAGATTGTTTTATTTGAGATATAGATTTGTGAGTGTGAGATTGAGATTGTTCAGAGTGAGATTGGTTAGAGTAAGATTGAGAAAGGTTTGTGTGAGATCGATATTTGTTTATTCGAGATTGAGAATGGTGACTATGAGATTGAGATTGGTTTGTGTGAGATTGAGATTGGTGAGTTTGAGAGTGAGATTGGTTTGGTTGACATTGAGAAAGGTTTTAGTGAGGTTGAGATGGGTTTGTTTGAGATTGAGATTGGTGAGTTAGAGAGTGAGATTGGTTTATGTGAGATTGAGATTGGTTTGTGTGAGATTGAGATTGGTTTGTGTGAGATTGTGATTGGTTTGTGTGAGATTGAGATCGCTGAGACTGAGATTAAGATAGGCTTGTGGGAGATTGAGATTGGTTTGTGGGAGATTGAAATTGTTGAGTGTGATATTGAGATTGGTGAGAGTGAGATTGAGATTGATATGTCTGAGAATGAGATTGGTTTGGTTGAGATTGAGAAAGGTTTGTGGGAGAATGAGATTGGTTTGTGTGAGATTGAAATTGGTGAGTGTGATATTGAAATTGGTGAGAGTGAGATTGAGATTGCTTTGTGTGAGATTGAGATTGGTCAGTGTGAGTTTGAGATTGGTTTGTGTGAGGGTGAGTTTTATGAGTGTTAGAGTATGAGGTATAGATTTTTGAGTGTGAGAGTGAGATTGATGAGAGTGAGAATGAGATTGGATTGGTGAGAACAAGATTGAGATTGGTTTTTGTCAAATTGAGTTTGTTTTGAGTGAGATTGAGATTGGTTTGTGTGAGATTGAGATTGGTTTGTGTGATATTGAGATTGGTTTGTCTGAGATTGAGATTGGTTTGTGTCAGATTGAGATTGTTGAGTGTGATTATGAGATTGGTGAGTGTGAGATTGGAATTGGTGCGAGTGAGTTTGAGATTGGTGACATTGAGATTGAAATTGGTGAGTGTGAGATTGAGATTGGTTTGTGTGAGATTGATATTGGTGAGAGTGAGAATGAGATGGGTTTGTGTGAGATTAAGATTGGTGAGTGTTAGATTGAGTTTGTTGAGTGTGAGACTGAGATTGGTTTGTGTGAGATTGAGATTGGTAATGGTGAGAATGATGTTGGTGTGTGTGAGAGTGAGATTGGTTTGTGTGAGAGTGAGATTGAGATTCGTTTGTGTGAGATTGAGATTGGTGAGTGTTAGATTGAGATTGGTGAGAGTGAGATTGGGATTGTTTTATGTGAGATTGAGATTGGTGGGAGTGAGATTGAGATTGGTGCCAGTGAGATTGAGATTGGTGAGTGTGAGATTGGTGAGAGTAAGATTCAGAAAGGTTTGTGTGAGATTGAGCTTTTTTAATGCGAGATTGAGATTGGTGAGCTTGAGATTGACATTGGTTTGTGTTAGATTGAGATTGGTGAGTATGAGAGTTAGATTGGTTTTTGTGAGATTGAGATTGGGTTTTGTGAGAGTGAGACTGGTTTGTGTGAGAGTGAGATTGAGATTGGTTTTTGTGAGAGTGAGACTGGTTTGTGTGAGGGTGATATTGAGATTGGTTTGTGTGAGATTGAGATTGGTTTGTGTGAGAGTGAGATTGAGAATGGTTTGTGTGAGATTGAGAATGGTTTGTGTTAAATTGAAATTGTTTCATTTGTGATTGAGAGTGGTTTGTTTGAGATTGAGATTGGTGTGTAAGAATCAAATTGGTGAGAATGAGATTCAAATTGGTTTGTGTGAGATTGAGTTTGTTTTGTGTAAGATTGAGATTGGTTTGTATGAGACTGAGATTAGCTTGTGTGATACTGAGATTAGTTTGTGTTAAATTGAGATTGGTGAGTGTAAGATTGGGATTGGTGAGTGGGAATTTGAGATTGGTTTGTTTGAGATTGAGATTGATGAGTTTGAGAATGAGATAGGTGAGAATGAGATTGAGATTGGTGAGAGTGAGATTGAGATTTGTAAGAGTGAGATTGAAATTGGTTTGTGTGAGATTCTTATTGGTTTGTGTGAGATTGACATTGATTTGGTGAGATTGAGATTTGTTTGTTTGAGATTGAGATAGGATTGTGTGTGAGATTGAGATTGGTGTATGGGAGATTAAGATTGGTTAGTGTGAGATTGAGAATGATTTGCGTGAGATTGAGATTGGTTTGCGTGAGATTGAGATTGGTTTGTGTGAGATTGAGATTGGTTAGTGTGAGATTGAGAATGATTTGCGTGAGATTGAGATTGGTTTGTGTGAGATTGAGATTGGTGTATGGGAGGTTGAGATTTGTTAGTGTGAGATTGAGGATGATTTACGTGAGATTGAGATTGGTTTGCGTGAGATTGAGATTGGTTTTTGTGAGATTGAGATTGGTTAGTGTGAGATTGAGAATGATTTGCGTGTGATTGAGATTGGTTTGTGTGAGATTGAGATTGGTTTGTTTGAGATTGAGATTAGTGAGTGTTAGAGTGATATTGGTGAGTGTTAAATTGAGATTGCTTTGTTTGAGATTGAGATTGGTTTGTGTGATTGGATTGAGATTGGTTTGTATGAGATTGAGATTGGTTTCTTTAGATTGAGATTGGTGAGTGTGAGTTTGAGATAGGTGAGGGGGAAATTGAGATTGGTTTGTGTGAGGTAGGTTTCTGTGACATTGCGATGGGTGATTGTGAGATTGAGATAGGTGAGAGGGAAATTGAGATTGGTTAGATATAGATTGAGATTGGTCTCTGCTAGATTGTGATTGGTGAGATTGAGATTGAGATTGCTTGGTGTGAGATTGAGATAGGTGAGTGTGAGATTGAGATTGGTTTTTGTGAGATTAAGATTGGTGAGAGTGAGATAAAGATTGTTTTGTGAGAGATTCACATTGGTGAGAGTGAGATTGAGATTGGTGAGTGTAAATTGGTGAGGGTGAAATTGAGATTGGCTTGTGTGAGAATGAGATTGATGAGTGCGAGATTGAGATTAGTTTGTGTGAGATTGATATTGGTTTGTTTGAGATTGATATTGATTTGTGTGAATTTGAGAATGGTTTGAGTGAGAGTAAGATTGATGAGTGTGAGATTGAAATTGGATTGTGTGAGATTGAGATTGGTGAGTGTGAGATATAGACTGGTTTGTGTTTGATTGAGCATGGTGTTTGTGTGATTGACATTTTTTAAAATTGAGATTGGTTTGTGTGAGATTGAGATTGGTGAGAATGAGATTGGAATTGGTGAGTGTGAGATTTCTTTTCGTTTAAGTAAAATTGATACTGGTGAGAGAGAGATTGAGATTCGTTTGTGTGTGATTGAGATTGGTTTATGTGAGATTTAGAATGGTGAGTGTGAGATTGAGATTGGTTTGTATGTGATTGAGATTGGTGAGACTTAGTTTGAGAACAGTTTGTGTAAGATTAACATTGCTTTGTGGGAGAATGTGATTGGTGAGAGTGAGATTGAAATTGTTTAGTGTTAGATTGAGAGTGGTGAGAGTGAGATTGAGATTGGTGAGTCTGAGATTGAGATTGGTGAGTCTGAGATTGAGATCGGTGAGAGTGAGATTGAGTATGGTTTGTCTGAGATTACGTTTGGTGAGAGTGAGGTTGAGATTGGTGAGAATGAGATTGAGATTGGTTTGTGTCAGATTGAGAATGGTTTCTGTTCGATTCAGATTGGTTTGTGTGATGTTCTGTTCGGGGAGGGTGAGAATGAGATTGGTGAAAGTGAGTTTGAGATTGGTGAGTGTGAGAATGAGATTGGTATGTATGAGAATGAGAATTGTGAGTGTAAGCGTGAGTTAATTTTGTGTGAGATTGAGATTGGTGAGAGTGAAATTGACATTGGTGAGTGTGAGATTGAGACTGGTGGGAATGAGAAGACTGGTGAGAGTGAGATTGAGATTGGTGAGCGTGAAATTGTGATCGATTTGTGTGAGATTGAGATTTGTTTTTGTAAGACTGAGATTGGTGAGAGTGAGACTGATATTGGTTTTTATGAGATTTAGATTGTTGAAAGTGAGATTGAGAATGGTCAGAGTGTGATTGAGATCGGAGAGTGTGAGCGTGAGATTGGTTAGTGTGAAATTGATATTGGTGAGAGTGAGATTTGGATTGGTGAGTGTGAGATTCAGATGGGTGAGAGTGAGAGTGAGATTGAGATTGGTGACAGTCAGGTTGAGAATTGGTGAGATTGAGATTAAGATTGGAGAGTATGAGAGTGAGATTGAGATTGTTGAGAGGGAAATTGAGTTTGGTGAGAGTGAAATTAAGATTTTTTTTTTATGTGAGATTGAGATTGTTGAGTGTTAGATTGAGATCGATGAGATTGAGATCGAGATTGTTGAGAGTGAGCTTGAGATTTGTGAGTATGAGAGTGAGATTGGTGAGTGTGAGATTGAGATTGGTGAGAGTGAGCTTGAGATTGGTTTGTGTGAGAAATAAATTGGTGAGTGTGAGATTGCGATTGGTTTTGTGAGATTGAGATTGGTGAGAATGAGGTTGAGATTGGTGGTTGTGACATTGAGATTGGTGAGAGTGAGATTCAGATTGGTGATTGTGAGATTGAGATTGGTGAGAGTGAGATTAAGATTGGTGTAAGTGAGATTGAAATTGGTAACAGTGAGATTGAGATTGGTGAGAGTGAGATTGAGATTGGTGAGTCTTTGATTGAGATTGGTGAGTGTACGGTTGATAGTTGTGAGACTGAGAGTGAGATTTGTGAGAGTGAGATTGAGGTTTGTGAGAGTGAGATTAAGATTTGTGATTTTGAGATTGAGATTGTTGATTGTGAGATTGAGATTGGTGAGAGTGTCATTGGTATGTATGAGAGTGAGATTGAGATTTGTGAGAGTGAAATCGAGATTGGTGAGTGTGTGATTGAGATTTGTGAGAATGAGATTGAAATTGATGAAAGAGAGATTGAGATTGGTGAGAATGAGATTGCGATTGGTGAAAGAGAGATTGAGATTAGTGAGAATGAGATTGAGACTGGTGAGAGTGAAATTGAGATTGGTTTTTGTGAGATTGAGATTGGTGAGCATGAGAAAGAGATTGGTTCGAGTTTCATTGAGATTTGTCTGTGTGAGATTGTGATTGATATTTGTGAAATTGAGATTGGTATTTTTGAGATTGAGATTGGCTCTTGTGAGTTTGAGATTGGTGTTTGGGAGATTGAGATTGGTGTTTGTGAGATTGAGATTGGTGTTTGCGAGATTGAGATTGGTTCATGTCAGATTGAGATTGGTGAGCGTGAGATAGAGATTGGTTTGAGTGTGATTGATATTGGTGAGTGTGATAGTGAGATTGGTGAGTTTGAGTGCGAGATTGGTGAGTGTGAGATTAAGATTTGTGAATGAGAGATTGAGATAGGTTTGTGTGTGATTGAGATCGTGTTTGTGATATTGAGATTGTTGAGGGTGAGATAGAGATTGGTTTGTGTGAGATTGAGATTGGTTTGTGTGAGATTGTGATTGTTTTGTGTGAGCTTGAGATTGGTTTGTGTGAGATTAGCTTTTGTGTGATTGAGATTGGTTTGTGTGTGATTGAGATTGGTGTTTGTGAGATTAAGATTGGTGAGAGTGAGATTGAGATTGGTTTGCGTGATATTGAGATTGGTGATAGAATGATTGAGATTGATTTGTGTCTGATTGAGTTGGGTGACTGTCAGATTGATATTGGTGAGAGTGGGTTTGAGGTTGACTTGTGTAAGATTGACATTGGTTTGTTTGAGATTGAGATTGGTTTGTGTGATTATAGAGAGTGGTGAGAGTAAGATTGATATTGGTTTGTGTGAGATTGAGATTGTTGAGTGCAAGAGTGAGATTGGTGAGAGTGAGATTGAGATTGGTGAGAGTGAGATTGAGGATGGTGAGTGTGAGAGTGAGATTGATGAGTGTAAGATTGAGGTTGAGATTGGTGAGAGTGATATCGAGATTTTGTGTTTGTGTGAGATTGAGATTGATGAGATTGAGATTGAGACTCGTCTTGTCTGAGAAAACTGGTTTGTGAGATATGTTAGAGAGAGATTGAGATTAGTTTGTGTGAGTTTGAGTTTGGTTTGTATGAGATAGAGAATGGTTTGAGTGAGATTATGATTGATGAGTGGGAGATTGAGATTGCTTTGTGTGAGATTGAGATTGGTGAGAGTGAGATTGATATTGTTGAGTCTGAGAATGAGATCGATGAGTTTGAGAGTGAGGTTGATATTGGTTTCTGTGAGATTGAGATTGGTGAGTGTGAGATTGAGATTGGTTTGTATGAAATTGATATTGGTCAGAGATAGATTCAGGGTGGTTTTTATGAGATTGAGATAATTGTCTTTGAGATTGAGATTGTTTTGTGTGAATTTGAGATTGGTTAGAGAATAATTGAGATTGGTTTCTCTGAGATTGAGATTGGTGATTGTGAAATTGAGATTGGTTTTTGGGAGATTGAGATTGCTGAGTGTGAGATTGAGTTTCGTGAGAGTGAGATTGAGATTGGTGAGACTGAGATTGAGATTGCTGAGTGTGAGATTGAGTTTCGTGAGTGTGAGATTGAGATTGGTGAGACTGAGATTGAGATTGGTGAGAGTGAGATTGAGATTTTTGAGAGTGAGATTGAGATTTGTAAGTGTGTGATTGAGATTGTTTTGAGTGAGATTGAAATTTTTGAGATTGAGATTGAGATTTGTGAGTGTGAGATTGAGTTTGATGAGAGTGTGATTGAGAATTGTGAGAGTGTGTTTGGCTTGTTTGAAATTGAGATTGAGATTTTTGAGAGTGAGATTGAGAATGGTGAGGGTGAGATTGACATTGGTTAGAGTGAGATTGAGATTGGTGAGTGTGCGCTTGAGATTGGTGAAAGTGAGATTGAGATTGGTGACACTGAGATTGATTTTTATGAGAGTGAGATTGTGAATCCGAGCGTGAGATTGTTTTGTGTGAGATTGATATTGGTGAGTTTGAGATTAAGCCTGGTGAGAGTAAGATTGGTGAGTGAGATTTTGAGATCGGTTTGTGAGAGATTGATATTGGTGAGAGTGAGATTAAGACTGGTGAGTGAGATTGGGTTGGTGGGAGTGAGATTGAGATTGTTGAGTGTGAGGACGAGATTGGTGAGTGTGAGATTGATTTCAGTGAGAGTGAGATTCAGAATTGTGAGATTTAGATTGAGATTGGTGAGATTGAGATTAAGATTGGTGATTGTGAGAGTGAGATTGATAAGTGTGAAAGTGAGATTGAGGTTGGTGAGATTGAAATTGAGCTTGGTATTTGTGAAATTCAGCTTGTTTTCTGCTAGATTGAGATTGGTGAGCGTGAGATTGAGAATGGTGAGAGTGAGAATGAGATTGGTTTGTGTTAGAGTGAGATTAGCTAGTGTGAGATTGCTTAGAGTGAGCGTGAGATTGTTGAGTGTGAGATTGAGATTTGTGAGAGTGAGATTGAGATTGGTGAGATTGAGTTTCGTGAGAGTGAGATTGAGATTGGTGAGACTGAGATATACATTGGTGAGAGTGAGATTGAGATTTGTGAGTGTGAGATTGAGATTTGTGAGTGTGAGGAGATTGGTAAGTGTGAGATTGAGATTGAGATTTGTGAGTTTGAGATTGAGTTTGGTGAGAGTGTGATTGAAAATTGTGAGAGTGTGTTTGGCTTGTATGAGATTGAGATTGAGATTTTTGAGAGTGAGATTGAGATTGGTTATAGTGTGATTGGGATTGGTGAGGGTGATATTGAGATTGGTGACAGAGATTGACATTGGTGAGCTTGAGATTGAGATCGGTGAGTCTTTGATTGAGATTGGTGAGATTGGTTTAAATTTGTGAGACTGAGAGTGAGATTGGTGAGAGTGAGATTGAGATTCTTTTGTGGGAGATTGAGATTCGTGTTTTTGAGATTGAGATTGGTATGTCTGAGGTTGGTTTGTGTGAGATTGAGAAAGGTGAGCGGGAGATTGATATTGGTTATGACATTGAGATGGTGGTGGTGAGCGTGAGTGTCCGATTGGTGAGTGTGATATTGAGATTGTTGAGTGTGAGAGTGAGATTGGTTTGTGTGAGATTGAGATTGCTTTGTTTTTGATTAAGATTGCTTTGTGCGTGATTGAGATTGTTGTTTGTGACATTGAGATTGGTTTGTCTGAAATTGAGATTGGTTTATGTGAGATTGAGATTGGTAAAAGTGAGTTTCAGATTGACTTGTGTAGATTGAGATTGGTTTGTGTGATATTGAGATTGGTGAGTGTGAGATTGCGATTGGTGATAGTGAGATTGATATTGGTGAGTGTGAGATTGAGATTGATGAGAGTAAGCTTGAGATTGGTGAGAGTAAGATTGAGTGGGTGAGAGTGAGATTGAGATTGGTGAGAGTGAGATTGAGATTGGTGAGACTGAGATTGGTCAGAGTGAGAGTGAGATTCGTGAGTGTGAGATTGGTGAGTGTGAGATTGAGATTGGTGAGAGTGAGAGTGAGATTGGTAAGAGTGAGATTGAGATTGATGAGAGTGAGATTGAGATTGGTGCAAATGAGTTTGAGATTGGTGCGAGTGAGATTGAGATTGATGAGAGTGAGATTGAGATTGGTGAGAGTGAGATTGAGATTGGTGAGAGTGAGATTGAGATTGATGAGAGTGAGATTGAGATTGATGAGAGTGAGATTGAGATTGGTGAGAGTGAGATTGAGATTGGTGAGAGTGAGATTGAGA